>BMAV01005720.1:99541-111864 GCA_019973955.1 Trichonephila inaurata madagascariensis | reverse complement strand
CACACACACACACACAAAATATTATTATTATTATAGAAACATTTCTTATAAATGGAGAACGTTTTAAAAAAAGGTTATTCTAATTAATTTTTGCCAAAGTATTGTATTTAAATAAAAAAAATTTTGTCATAATGTCCTTAAAACAATTTTATACATGTATTCTAATCTAAGTGACATGAAAATTATCCACTTACGCACTTTTATAAAATCACAGTTCCGAACGTAGTTGGATACTTTAAGGGAATAATAATATTTTTTTTATTTTATTTAGCTTTGAATCTTTATGTATGTTTTCGAAACATATTCCTCAGTTACTGTTATTAAAAACACAAAACATGAAGTCGTATTGATTGATAGAATTTTTTACTAACGTCACACTCAGAAGCTGTTGGTGACTCATCCTAATTTTTAACCACACTCAAGTGATGAAGATAATGCCTGAGAAAACACCTCACTCTTCTGGCATCCACACCCCTGTGGGGATCGTAACAATGGGCTAGTCACGAGGTTTATCCTCTCTAACTCGGGTTTTCTTCCGGCCAGCCAAATTGGCTCAAAGGGCCAATTTGGCTGGCCGGAAGAAAACCCGGCAACAACAAAGCAACAACAACAAAAACATCACTGCTGAACAGTGTACAAATAATGAGCGACATAGATCACAAAGAAAGTCAAAAAGAAGATTGTATATCAGTGGTTCTTAAACTTTCAATCGCAGCGGCACCCCTGTATTTATCAGTCTGACATCGCGGGCCCCCAAGATTTTGAACACCCCTCCCTGACTCCTAACACATCGCTAAACGATCTAGTCTAGGTTCACATCTGAAAGCAATTTAGTGATCTAGTCTAGGTTGGGACAACTTTCAATTTTTCCACAAAGCCTTACAGATTCTGTATATAATAAATAAACAGGAATATTATTCTTTTAGAAAACTTCATATAAGAAAACTAGGGTTCTCGTTTTGCATTTCTTTGCAATCCTAGAATTTGAATGCAATAAAATACAATGAAATTAACGTTTTAGTTTTAATAACTGGTGTCAACGAAAATTATCCCTAAAAAGTGATAGGATCTGTACAGCGCCTAGAAATAATTTCTGGATGGTAGCTGTGAAAGGATGGGTTTTGGCAGATTTGATATACGTATGTCGTGGCATAATATATAAGAATCCACTGTATCGTTGAGGCTCGCCAAAATTTGTTTTGTTAATTTGCTGTAACAGCTTTTGATAGATTAAAAAAATCCATAGTATAATTCAACTAAGTTAAATAAATTTTTGAAGTGATAACTTTTTCAGGCGCTTTTTGCTGAAGAATGAATCTAAATTAAGCGTCAGGATACGGTGCGTTACAGTCAGTCGGCTCCAGTTAGCATTCGTGTTTGGGTCAGCCCCGCGAGCTTAGTTTTGAATTCAAATTTTTTAGGCACGTATTTTTTTTTTTTAAGGAAAATTTAATGAACACTTTTCACCGTAAAATTTCATTCTCTTTATTTAAATACTGTTTTATACAGCCCACTTCCACTAAACTCCAGGGAGTGAACGAGAGAAGAGGAGCATGAAAGAAAAGATTATTCTGATGTAAGAGAGTGAAGCTAAGAAGAAACGAAACATGGGACCTATTTTTTGATTCAGTAAAAAGAGCAAATATTTCAGCTAAAAAACGTGCCAAAAGAATTAAAATCGGAAATTTTAATGAAGTTAATTGGCGAGAAAGTTTCCAATCTTTTGGTTTATATTAGGGATGACTACTTTCGAGAAAATAAAATCATTGATTGTGAAAAAGTACTAACCTCTCCTTTTGTTTTCTTAGAGGTTTTAAGGTATCCGACTACGTTCGGAACCGTGATTTTGCAAAAGTGTGTAAATGAATAATATTTATGAAATTTAGCGTCACTTAGATTAAAATACATGTATAAAATTGTTTTAAGGACATTATGACAAAAAAAAATTATTTAAATACAATATTTTGGCAGAAAATGAACTTAGAATAACCTTTTTTCCAAATGTTCTCCTTTTGTAAAAAATGCTTCTATTGTATTAATATTTTGCCTGTATTCAGTTCAGACCTCTGTACAGAGGCTAAACTAGAATTTTTGAAACGCATAACTTGGAAGTCGGTTTATCCATGTTTTACGAAAACAGAAGGGAGAAATTTTAAGAAAATACGCCGATAATTATTTCAAATGGTTGTAACTCTGAAAATAATGTGAATTTTTCAAAAATCGTAGTTGAGCCTCTGTACAGAGGTCTGAGCTATATACAGGCAAAATATTAATACAATAGAAGCATTTTTTACAAAAGGAGAACATTTGAAGAAAAAAAAGGTTATTCTAAGTTAATTTTTTGCCAAAATATTGTATTTAAATAATTTTTTTTTTGTCATAATGTCCTTAAAACAATTTTATACATGTATTCTAATCTAAGTGACACTAAATATCATGAAAATTATCCATTTATGCGCCTTTTTAAAAATCATGGTTCCGAACGTAGTCGGATACCTTAAGAAAAGTAAATGACTCTCAGGACACAAATTTTCTTAGCCTTACGTAGTATACGGTGTCAAATAAGTTACATAAACGGTACTTATCTACTATCGTGGTTTTGGCGACATGATATAAAAGGAAGCACATGGCTGCCAATTCAGCGGCTACGACACATGAGAAATCAGGGTTCCCAACTTGGTGAGTTATCTAGAACGTTGGCATTTATTAACGGCACCGTGGCAGTGGAAGATGACACTGTGTGGGAAAATGGCGACACCGGCTCTAATTCTGAGGTCGGCTGGTAGTGACGAATCACTTTCGAACATGGTATTGACGGTTAGAGTAGATTATAGATTCTGTATGTATTTTTGAAAGTTTTTAATACTGGTAAAATAAATATTAATTGTTAACTTCTTATTTTAACTTTTTTTAAAGAAATTTCTTCATAATCGAATATTGAACCTGTTGCACAACTTTTCATTTTTCCTCAAAAACGTGCACAGAATTGGGGGTTAAGCTTAGAATCGATGACAACATTTTTTCTCCAAAACGTTTTGAGAGTATCGGGTGTGGCTTAGATTCGAGTAAATACAGTAATTACATAAAATAAAATTATAACAATATCTCCGGACCCTTCTGTTTATTTACAACAAATCCCCAAAGAAATGAGAAAATAAACAGATCACGATAGATAGAACAATATAAGACAGAACAGAACACAATGTGAAAAGTAAAGTAGCAAAATTTTCTAATGTTTTCTTATTTTAAGTTATATCTCCATTTCAGAAAAAAGATAAATCATTAGCAAGATTAAGCAATTGAATGATGTCCATATCTCTAAAAATTCAAACACCCAGCTAAAAATTCTCAGAATACATATTACAAAATACAAGCTATGTATCTAGTAACCGCTGTAAAGGGATAAAGTAATTCATAGCTAGGATAGCAGGATAATGCAACGTAACTAATGCAACTGCGAAATGTTACTGTCAAATACTTTAACAAGTTAATGTAACTCGTAATTATAATAACAGGATGTTTTATTATGCAATTAAAGAATAATGTAGCTCATAATTCGTGCAAGGTGTAATGTTACTTGTAATTCGTGCAACAGGGTATAATGCAACTCGTAGGGTAATGTTACTTTCAAATACTGCAACAGGTTAACGTAACTCGTAACTTCTATAAAATGATGTTGTAACTTGTAATTAATGCAACAGGGTAATGTTAACTTATAACTAAGATTAATATAACTAATTTTAATGGAATTATCTAAAGAAAGCTATTTAAAAAAAATTTAAGACACGTAGAAATTGTAAATCAATTTACTATCTCGTAATCTATTAACAAGTGCCTCTTACATACAGAAAACTTAAGAATTGAAAAATCATGCAGTCTTTTTTGAAAGTATATGTATTTAGTTGAAAAGGCTTGAAACACAATGGCAAATAAATTGGAACTGTAAATATTCATTTGAAGATTCTTTTTCCGAATTTTTTTTTAAAGAAAACAGTACAAAAATTCGAATCAATTGACCAGAACAACCTTAGCAGACGAATAATAAAACCAATTTGAAAATTCTAATTAACCATTTGAATTAGTTTCTGCTTCGTAGAATATTTTCAGTTTTTAACCTATTTTAGAATAACATTTTTGTATTAGTAAATATAAATAGAGCTTCTTAAAAAAAATCTTTAAAATAAAATTAAACATCGTGCCACAAACCTATAAATCCGTTAAACTTTGACTAAATGTGAGTAATGAAAGAAAAATTAGCCCAAATAAAACGAAAAATTTAAATTTCTATTGAATGATTGTTTTTAACACAATTTACTTTATTGTTTATTTTAATTTTTGTATACGTTGTATGAAAAACTACAGAGCAGATTTTTGTAGCACACAATTAGCAAACCAAAAAAATGTACAAATGCAATTTTTACAATTAAAATTTACTTGGCTGTTACTCAAATAAAGATAATTATTCTCATTACGCAGCATTATTTAAAATGTTAGATAATGTGAAGCAAGATATCCAACAATTTGTAAAAAACAAATTTTTTGACGAATTCAGTTTAAATTTTATGGCTTAGAACAAAAGGAACCAACTGGATAATAATTCTGAAAATATATTTAGAATTTCCTATTTATATTGTACCGAATTTGAAAACAAGAAATCTGTAAGCACATCTCTAGCGATAGTTAAAATTAAATGATACCATTTGTTAAAGATAATATATTGTAATCAAAGCAATACATTAACTGCAGTACGTAAAATAAAAATAAATAATTATCCTTTAAATAAATACAGTCATAAAACTAATAGATAAATTATGAATAAATCGTTTGTGCGTTATGACTATCAGGTGAATCGTTTGAAATAATTCTATATAATGCATGTAAAAACATTATTCTATTATCTGGCATTTTCAATATTTTAAATAAATGATTCGGTACGAAGATTGAAACTCTTTGAAACACACAGTGAAATATTTAGCTTATACTTTCAAAGCTTGCTTAAGGTATCCAACTGCCCTAAAATCGTGATTTTTTTTTAAAAAAATTGACAATTTTTTTATGATTTTAATTTATAGGCCATCTTATTAGCTTTGTAAAATTACCAAGTTTTTTATTTTCCATTCACTAGAACAAAAACTACAAGTGTTTTAGTAAAAGTAGATGCCTTAACCTTGCATAAGATGTCAGATTTTAAAATGCGTTTTACTCGAAATGTGTTTTTTTTTTTTTTTTCGAAAAGATCAAACGGGGACAGCAATTTCTCAAAAAAGTTTTTTAAATAAATTTTCTGAAATTTTTTGTGTATATTCTGTATAACAGTAGAAGTATTTTAACCTTCAGATTTCTCAATCACTGTTTTATTACAAAATTTACAGTCCTTTAAATAAATATAATCACTGTTTTTTTTTAAGCAATTTCATATAATAACTAAGATAAAGTACTCTAGTTTTTGTAAAAATTAAAATATCTCTTATCCTGAAGGTCATTTCAAAAAGGAATAGCAAAGTAATACATCAAAATTGAAAAATTGTTCATTTACTATTTGAACAGAGCGGGCCCCGTTATTTTTTGCCAATTTTTACCCATTTTTTCCCATTTTAGTTGTAATAATTTATTTTCCTCTTCTTAATTTTAGCCTTTTTTTCTTAAAATGTACTAAATAAATCTAAAAACTACAAAAAATCTCTATATCTCCATTTTTTTAAAAAAATTTATCTTAAGTAGTCGGATACCTTAACAAACATTGAATGATAAAAATAATCATTTTCTACAAAAAAAAAAACATGACTCTATTCTCTTTTTAATCTAAAAAATATACATATTTAAAGTAGAATAATTATAAAAAATAGAGACAAGTATTAAATAAGGTTATTCAGGCTTTCACAGAGAAAGTGAAATAAATAATTATGTATATTTAGGACAACTTGCTTTTACGGAAGTAAAAAGAAAAAAAAAAAAACCTTGCCTAATGGTGCGTCCGAAAAGATTTACTGGAAGTAAAAATTGACACAAATATTTTATAATTCCATTTCTAAGATATTAATAAAAAATATTATGGATTGAAAAAAAACATTAATGTGTTGAAATCTGACAACAAATTTGATTTTTTTTTTAAGGCAAAAATGTATATGAAGTAAAATTACTGATCTAGAACCAAAAATTGATCACTTTAAGATTCAGTGTTGTATTTCTGGTGTGAGTAGAAAATTTTAATCGTGAAATATTTTCCTAATGGTATGCAATCGAATATTTTAAGTGCTCTAAAAAAATTTTAAATTTAATGTAGACTTTTTACGTTCTTTATTGGTTTTAGCTGTATCAAAAATGAATATTTGATTATGAGTGAAATATACAAGACATATTTTGTTGTGAATACTTCACTTGATGTTTATTTGAATCATCAGCATTTTTTTTTTTCAAATTATTCATTTTATATATTTTATTTTCGAAAACTTTCCATGTCTGTTTTAAAGTTTCTATTCAAGATCGATCATAAATTTTATTTGAAATTTTTTTTTTAAAAAAAAGGATATTCATCAAAAAATATACTTATTAGTTAAATAGAGAATAAGAACTATTTTATATTAAACCTTAAAATTTAAAAAGCAAAAAATTATGCTATTGAAAAAAAAGTATATTTTTACCAACCTCAAACTTAATTTTTTTTAAAAAAAAATAATATTTTATGCTTTTTACCACGAGGCTCACTATTGTCATCTTTTTGTCGATTGGGAAAACAATAGCGAACTAACTTTACTATTCATTTCTGGAGTCGACATTATTTGAAAACTGTACAAATATTAAACAAATTATTTTTATATATATAAAAAAATTATGTAATACATTTTGTTTAAGACTTTGCTGTTGATTTTTATATCTTAAAATTTTAAAACAACGATTATATCAAATTGAAATAAAATTTCCAGATTGAACAAAAGTTCAGTGAAAACATGTTTGGAACTTTCCAAATTTAGTTACATTTTCAAAATACCAATAAGGGCAAAACAAAATCTGTTGGAAGCATTTTCACTTATATAAGCATGTCAAAAATGAAGTTAAATCAAAGAGGCAAATCTTCTTGTATGTCGTAAACAAAATGGCACGAAATAGGATTTTCAGGATTTAAGAAAAAAGAACTGCTTAATTTTACCCTACTTCAATATTTTTTATATTCAAGTTTCCATTTATAAGTTAAATGTCATTATCAATCAATATAATAAAAAAATGCGTTATTTCTCTAAATAAACTATTTTAATCTGTCATAAAGAGTGACAGACAGAAGGAAAATTCGTTTCTCAACTTTTCATATGCAAGCATAATGTTGCACAATGGACTAAATTCATGATGGTCACATGATAACGGCAAGCACGTGTTTCCCATTGATTAAAAATTGACATACTAGTTATTCAACTCGTAAAGTTCAGATAACATTTAAAATCTGATATGATTGGGTAAAGAGTTCACGTGTTAAAATTCTTCAAACAGTTTTCAAAATTTTAAAAAAAAACTAATTTTAAATTAAGTGCATTTTGCTTAACTATGTATATTATTATATCGTTGACAAATATGTATTTTTTTAAAAGAAAGATTCTGCAAAAAGCAAAAGTTGGCAACAGTGAAGCACATGAATCAATTGGCTGGAAACGTGTGATTTACGTTCATAATATAATTAGGACGTCGCATTAATTTATGAACTGATTGGCTGAAAACACGTGACTGAGTTATAATGTGACTATGACGTCACATGAATTTAGTCCATTCCATAACATGGTTAGACTCTACAGTCAGTGGCGAAACGGAGACTATTAAGGCTCGCCTGCAAAGTCAGGCTTTGGGCCCCCGAGAAGCCGGCCCCCCCCCCATAATGTGTGTGCGGGAGGTGTACGTTACGCCCCTGTCTACTGCAAAAAGTTTAAAGCTAAAATACATTCTGCTATTTCCCCCAAAACATCATTCACCGTACAATTTTATTGTTTTTATATATAATTAGATTAAAAAATATAAATATATGTACACTAATCTATAGCTATATATTTTTGATTATACAATTCATTAACATACTGTATGATTATGTGTTTGTATTAATAGCTTACAATGACTGAAAGAAACAATACAATTTATAGAAAAAAATCTTCCTTTGCTTATTATTTGTCAAATAGTTTCCGATTCCTAATTTCTCCGAAAAATATTCCTTGCTAAAAACAAAATTATAAAAAAAAATTAATATTTGCTTCTTTGATAACTTTGCTCATATTTGATAAACAAGAGTATTTAATTAGAAACACAAGTGGCAACAGTATTGACTGACACAGAATGCACACACGTGATTTTACCTCAAAAGGTGAAGTTAATAACACTGTACATTATTACATTCTACGTTAAAAAGAACCTTTTACACACATTCTAGCTATGAAAACATTATAATTCAGGTATGTAATTACCTGTAAAAGGTAGCTGTATTTAATGCAGTTATAATTTTAGTATCATTTTAAAAATAAAATATTTTTTTTATATATTCCAATATTAAAATGTTCATCCATTTTTGATTACATAAGTAATTTAATTAAAAATTAACTGATAGAGTAACAGAAAGGAGATTTTATTTTTTAAAAAAATGATTAATTACACAGCTGATAAAATTTAAACTCTTTCTTCTTAATTAACCATTATGAAAAAATTCACACAGGTCATATTCTTTAACTTTATTAAGGTGAGCAATTTTTTACAATGAAAAGGAGGACGAAAATTTTAAGAAAAAATTATAATGTTGAAAAAATAGATGAAAAATTATATTAATTCAAACAAAAATGCACTAATTAGGCTTATATCCTTTTTAATTATTTACTTAAATGAGTATTTTTCCATTAAATGAATTTTTTTGTCAATATGCCCTTTTCTAATGCATCGGAAATTTCAAAGCGAGAAATATCCTTCATATTGAACTGTGTGGTATAAATATTACAGTTAAAGTATCAACATTCAATCTTGATTTCTCAATTATCAAAAACTCATTACCAATTGAAAAAAAAACTCTTTCAATTGCAGTATTAGTTCCAGGGTGACAGTGCAACGTAAATTCAGCAAGAATACATAGATTAACAGATTAGTTTTAAAATATTGAAAAGGGGGACAAGTTTATAGGAGGACACTTTTTGAGGAAGGACAGAACCTATAAAAGAAGGACTGTCCTCCCAAAAGGAGGACGATTGGTCACCTTAACCTTTTGCTTAAATATGAATAGAAATTTTATAAAAGCATTATTCATTTTTTTTTTATCACAAGATCTTTTACTTTGTGTAAAAATAGCGAAAACTGTTTAAAACATACGTATTTTTCAAAAAAAAAAAACATTTACGACATAAACATACTTTAAAGATATGTCACAGTTTGATGCTTCATTAAGAATCATTCATAAAGATTATCATTTAAGGAAATTCTTGCAAAAATTCAGATTTTTCAACGTCTTAAAATCTTTTGTTGTTGTTGTTGTTGTTATCAAATAAAAAGATTCTAAGCGATGAATTATTTTTAGATAATATTAAAATAAGCCAATATTAATAAAAATTCGCGAGGATAAAGTTAAGTAATTATTTACCCTTATATAGGAGATAAATTACAAAATATATCTTATATATAGCAAAAATTATGTTGAAAATGAAGCATAGATAGCCAGTCTTTTTGTTAGTTTGTAAAATAAATTGCCAAATTATGTCAAAATTTACAAAAAAAAATTTATTGGGCGTAATGGACTAAATTCATGATGGTCACATGATAAAGACAATCACGTGTTTCTCATTGATTAAAAATTGACTTACTAATTGTTCAACTTGTAAAGTTTAGATAAAATTTAAAATTTGATGAATGGGTAAAAAGTTCTCGTGTTAAAATTCTTCAAACAGTTTTCAAAATTTAAAAAAAAAAAACTAATTTTAAATTAAGTGCTATGTTCATTATTATATCGTTGACAAATATGTACTTTTTTAAAAGAAAGATTCTGCTAAAAGCAAAAGTTGGCAACAGTGAAGCACATGAATTAATTGGCTGGAAACGAGTGATTACGTTCATAATATAATTAGGACGTCACATTAATTTATGAACTTATTGGCTGAAAACACGTGACTGAGTTATCATGTGACTATGACGTCCATTGAAAATTTCATTAGAATAAAATCGTAACCAAACTATAAACAGCCAAATTTGGTGGAATTTTATACATTATTTTCATCAAAAATTAATTAATTCAAACTGAAATAAATGACATTTTAATGTTTGTTCATTTTATTCTAGACTTAAGTTCAATTCTTACGTATTACTTTGTATACATTCATGAAGTCATTATATATTATTCACAAAACGATTTTTAATCTAAAAATTCTTTTATGAATAACATATATTAGTATTTTCCGATTGTGTTTTTTTTCCCTAACTGAAATTTTTTTATACTTTTGGACCCTTTTCGAAAACAGACAGCCTGAGGTCAGTAAAAAAGCCAGACGATTTATTCATACTTCAATTAAACAATTTATCTCTTTTTTCCCTTTCCTTTAAAATAAAAACAAAATGACTTCAAATATTCAATTCACTTGCAATGAGCTGTTAACATTAAAACAATATAAAATACCTTATAAAAATAATCTAAGTTTTATTTATGAGCATATAAAAACCAAATAAAATCATAAAACATTTTTTATCTTGTCACAAGATATATTGACCTCTCTTAAACTGTTAAAATATCTTAAAAGAGAGAATAAAGCTGAATTCACACCAAGGCGTACAAACGTTGAGTGTCAAGTGTCTAGCCAATCAGACTTCATCTCGGGCAAAAGGAAGTCTCTGATTGGCTAGACTCTTGACACTCGACGTTTGTACGCCTTGGTGTGAGAATTCAGCTTAAATACTACTAAGTAAGTTTTTTTTTACTAGCGGTATGATATAGTTTAAGTAAGCCTTGTTACTTAAAAATTATTACTCTAGAAGAAAAGAAAAAATTATTTCCAAAAATAGCATTATTACTAAGATAGGGATTAAGGGATTTTGAATGGGTTATAAAACAATACACACAAATAAAAAAAGTTTTTATGGAAGTTCTATTCGTGGAATAGGACATAAAAATGGATTTAAACAATAACTCAGAGAGCTGAAAAGTAATTATTATTCATTAAGAAAAAAAGTCGTTATTTGTGTTTGCCAAGATCAATTCTGCCTTTAATGTAAGAGGGTAAATTATGTCGTAATTAAATCTCTCTAAACTGGTTTTAAGTTTTATTTAAAATATATTTGATTGAAATTACGAAAAAAAGATGCAAGATTTTTAATTAATTTTTTTGTAATTTTTAAGCGTAATTATTTTAGTTCAAGCTTAAGATCTCATAAAATATTTTCATGAATATTCATTTAGTGTTGTTATCAGAGTATAATAACTGCACATTACCTTGAGAATGATAGGTGCTTTTTGCCCTTTTACAAGAAAGTATATTTCTCTAATTTGATTTAATTTTTTATTACTGTCATACTTTAAGCAAGTGGTTCCCAACCCCCGATCCATAGATCAATAGTACCGGGCTACCTAAGGAACACTAAATTAATTCCATGTTATTTACTGTGGTGTATTTCTCACGGGTTTGTGAGACTTTCCATGGAAATCACTTTATATCCCATGTTAAACCACTTTATATTCATTTTTTGGTGCAACTGTATTTTATTCTGTGGTGGCATATTTAAATACAATTGAATTAAAATTATTAAATTAAAGCAAGCTAAAATATAAAGTCCCCTCCGCGTCAGAGGGTCGATGTGTTGTTGTTATTTATGCCACTTGTGCGACAGTACAGTTGTTAGGTCGTAATTTTGAGCACCATACAGATGAGAGCGTAATCTGGCACGATTCCACCCCAATTTTGAGGGAGAACACTCTAAGGGTGGTCAGGGGATCCCACCTCTCTTCCCCTTCCACCAACCTCACGAAAGGATTTGCGGCTCGATAGCTATTTAGAGTACCCCCATGCCGCGAAGGCACTATACATTTGTAAACATCCATGCCTTCTCGGGATTCGAACCCAGGCCCAACAGAGTAGCAGTCAGCGTCATTAACCATTATACCGGATGGGTGACGTAAAATTATCAAACGTTGACCGGGTTAGGGGCGATAAAAAAGTTGGGAAATATTGCTTTAAGCTACACGAAGGCTGTTGGTAGAAAACTGAAAAAGACCTAGGCACCCAAAAAGGTTTGGAGCACATAAAGACAAGTACAAAAAATAGTAAAGAAAAGTAAATAAATACAAGTTTACATAACTTACAAGCAAGTTTGCTTAGATTTAAATCACA
>BMAV01005720.1:45450-60173 GCA_019973955.1 Trichonephila inaurata madagascariensis | reverse complement strand
GCTCCACAAGGGGTGCCCTAATATTCTCCGTTACGCTGTGACATCTCTCGCGTTCTTCTTCTAACATAACTCCTACGTTCTTTGACGGCCACGATTAATGGCAAAACTTTTCCAACCTAATTCCAAGAGGAAAAACGAAGCAACAATGCAAATAAGATATCCTTTAAAAGGATAGAAAGTTTAGTGAGAGTGTGATGGCAATCTTAGAGAAAGCTTAGTGTGGAGCAGTTCGGAACAAGTGTTTAGACGGCCTACTCAAAAGAAAGACGGAAACGCCCACCCTCGATAATAATATTTATAAGGAGGAGCAATTGTACACGAGTACATCTATCTACCTACAAGTATCAGAATCGATGAGTCGTCAAGCAAGGTAGGAGGATTATATTCTAAACGATAGTATAATATAGAAAGCGAGATTAAGCAGATAATTAATTATATTTTGGATAAGTGATCTAGTTGTGCGATCTGACTTAAATAATCGGCATACTTTGGTTTATTCTCACTTAATATAAGTTTTTGTTCGTTATATAAAGTAATTTAAGTTAAATTCTTAATAAAAGTTGTATTAAGAATTATAGAATGTCTCATCCTTCCGATAATCCCACACCTCTAACTTACGCGGACCCACCACGTCATAGCTATCGACACACAGATGGCTATGTCACAACGCCACTGAACTCATCAATAAAAAAAGTTGCTTAGAACAGGGGTTGGAAAATAGCGAACCCCGCCAATACAGCCAGAAAATCTTCTTCATGTTTGGGTCCAGAAATATTTGTGAGCGAAGTTTTCTTTGCATGAAGATCAAGAAGAATAAATATCGATGCGAGCATTCTGTGAATTGAATTTCAACAAGTTATCTCGCTCTCGATTTCAAAAAAATTGAAGAAAGGTGATAAGGCCCATTAAACCGATTCTAAAATTAAATGTGCTGAATAAAACTGCCGCTGATTTCATAACATTTATTGATTTTTATATGGTATATTTTATACTTTTTCTCAGATACAAAGTTAACTAGTGAATGCAATCATTTTAAAAAGATAGGGGCCTCAGAGACTGCGTCTCGCGTTTCGTTCTCGACTCTGTCTTAATAAGATCATGATTCGGATAATTTTAATGGTCAAACATTATTCCCGTACATATTCTCCAAAAAACAGAGGATTTCAAACTGCGTGTCAAGTGGCAAAAGTGTGGCAAGACTGTATTATTTAGTGATGACCGTTGTCCATGTCTAGGCCTAAGCCTAATGCCATAAACAATCATTCAACTGTTTTATTCGAAATGTGGCCATCGGTCGAGTGGGTTTGTGCCTAGGTTTTTGAGACTGTGAGTCGTGCACATTTATTAGTCTCAAATCACAATTCGAACGAGTATTTAATAATTGATGCTGTACATTATTCCCGTACATATTCTTCAAAAAACAGAGAATTTCGAACTGCATGTCAAGTGGCAAAAGTGTGGCAAGACTGTATTATTATGTGATGACCGTTGTCCATGTCTAGGCCTAAGCCTAATGCCATAAACAATCATTCAACGGTTTTATTCTAAATGTGACTATCGGTCGAGCGGGTTTGTGCCTAGGTTTTTGAGATTGTGTGAGTCGTGAACATTTATTAGTTTCAAATCACCATTTGAACGAATATTTAATAATGGATGCTGTATACTGTCTACTTTTAAAGATGTTACGTGCGGCCTACATTTGCATAGGTGCCCAGGGCCTCAAAATATCTTAAGATTTATCTGGGACCAGGGCCTCAAAGAGTCTTAAGACGTACCTGGAAGCCTTCTGGTACCCTCGGCTTCCACAAATCCCCTACTTAGAAACCACCTGGCTTAGAAAATAAAGCTAAAAGTAAATATGAAGTTAACGGAGTTTCATCTGTTATTTTCATGCAATGTTCAGTAACTTTTGGTTTGTTGATTTGTGAAATTTGTATAGTTTGGTTGGATCGCTACATATGAAAAAGATGCTTGTTTTGAAAGAGTTACAAAACTTGCAAGATTGTTTCTCCCAAAGATATAAGAATAAATGTCATAATAATCGCTTTTAAATAATTCGACCTTTCTAAAGTATCATTAACACCCTATTAAATTCGTAAGGTGGTTAATAAGTCTTCTATTAAGAACAAATCAATAGTATCAAAGTATGAAAAGAGAAATCGAAATTTTATGTTCCTCAATTTCATAGCAATTAGTGAGTGGTACAGTTTCCCAAACTTTTCTGGAACGTTTCACAACAATAGCAGTATGGGTATATCAAGTCGGAGAAAGTAAACTTTCGTAATTTTGTAATAAAAAGTGAAGTAAAAAAATAGTTTTTATATCATCGTTTGCGCATTGATGCGTTTAAAATGGTGTCCCACTTAAATTTATGTTACTTTTAAGAAAAGTAGAATTTTTTTTCTGACATTGTTCTTTGCTGACAGGATTATTTATGGCTTATTCATTATTAAACAATAAATAAAATGGAACAAAACGTAAGACATGTAACAAGTGTCGGAGCTGTTGGAGAATTTAAAATAAATTATATGCGGAAGTACTTACTCAGTGTGAAATTTTGTTTGCTGAAACAAAATCTCACAAATATTAGTTTGCATTACATCAAAACAGGTTTTTTTTTCTGGTATACGAGATATTACGATCCACAGTGAATATCAGAGGTGGATTCAAAATTTCAGAGCTTTAAGAATTAATCAACGTACTTGAAATATAAACCTCGTGCTGAGTAGTCATGATTCTCTCTCTCCATCCTTGAAGTTAACGACTTCATAAATTCTGTGATCCTTTAGTTAGTGTCGCTTTTTAGTTACTATGGTTACGCACGATGCAAACATGTGTTTCTTTACTCCGAAATGATACAAAATTTACTTTTTTATATAAAAATATGTGTGTGCTCGTTAAGAGTATCTAAATTTAGGTAATTTAATGGACGAAATTCACATGAGAGAGAGATAGTAATATGACATGCAATCACGTGGTCTCCATTGAATTCAAAGCTGTGCAATAAAAGATTGGAACTTATTCTAGTCATAAAATCTGGATAAAATTTCGAATTCGATAAATTGGAGATATTAATCAAGTATTAATTTCTTCAAAGAGGTTTCCAATATTTTTAAAAAAAATCTTGTCTTATACAAGAGTTTTTTAAATCAAGTGTGTTTCATTTACTCAAGTGCATTATTATAGGCAAATAAGACTTTTTAAAGAAATTTTTGCAAAATAAGCAAAAAATGGCAACAACGAAGCGTATGAACTGATTAGATGGAAACACGGGATTGCAGTTATTGTGACTATGACGTGACATGAATTTAGGAAAAGGAAAGATGGTATTATTAAATAATTAAATACACTGGCTGATAAGCTTTAACAATAAGAGACAAAAAACTATTTAGAAAATTCCTTTCACCAGTTCAATTTTAATAAAGTACAAAATCAATACAATTCAAATATCAAAGAAACAGCAATTGAATTATGGTTCTAAATATCTATTTTTGTACTTTTAGTTTATTATATTTAGCTTAGCTGTTTGTAGCCTTTAAAATTTTAAGAGCATGGCATATATTGAACTGTTATATTTCCAATAAGTAAATATGTCCTAAATTATATATATATATCAGCATTACTACTAATGTAAAAATTTATTGAAACCATTACAACACTACGAGGAAATAGGAAGATACTGTAAAAATAGATAAGGAGCCGTAAAATATGTAATTGCTTCAAAAATAATTCGAATTTATGCCACAAAAAAAGAAATTTAATCATTTATGAGCCCTAAAATTTCTTCTTTTTGTTAACATTTTTATAACAATTAAACGTAATGGTTTCCTTAAGTCCCATTTTAATATATTTTCGCTAAAACTCGTTATCGGTTAAGAAAGTATTAACCAAATAAGCTAGCTAAAATTATCTGAACTATTTTAATTATTTTTATAATAATGAGGAAATAAAATATTTAATTGTTATTACGGAACAAAATAAGAAAATGAGAGCAATCGAATTTTAATTTTTTTTTTTTTTTCATTTCCCGCGCTTTTCCATATTTTCAAACGATTCATAACGTATGGGTGATGAATTTGCAGAAAATCCGGCAACGATAAAAAAATTAACTTTCTAAAAACATTTCGTGAGTTGTACTTATAATCTAAAGAAAAAAAATCCTCTATTTTTTACTAAAAAATAAAATATAGATAATTATTGTATTATTTTACAGATGAAAAAAATATTCCATATCAGCAGAGATTAAAAGACGAGTTCTATTTTATTATTTTTTTTTCTTTAGTTGAACTTGAAGGTTAAGTTACTTTCTGTAGCTGAATACATTAAATGAATACGTAAAAAAGGCAGTATCAAAACACATCTATGGTTGTATTTTTAACGCTTGTTGCTGACTAATCTGAATGGCTATTTATGTGAAATGATAAATGCACTTAGCCTACTTATTCCATCAAGGTGACATAATTCTCTTTCCGAAATTTCTAAAGGTAAATCCGCTTTGTGGCTTAGGTATTTATATTCCATTCTGTCAGGTGGCCGAAATGATAAGTAAACATAATTAAAATCTTGTAAAAGAGTAGGTAGAAAGAAGGGAATCTTTTTTTCATGTGGTTTCGCTTTTTAAATTTAAATCAAGGAAGTGAATATAAAATAACCACAGAAAGCTTCTTTGAAAAAAAGAATTAAAAACAGATAAGTTACTAGAAGAAGTAAATTTCGGGGCACTGACCTTGTACAAACTGAGATCTTACTTGAAAAATGACATAGTACCATAATCGTAATAATAGATTACACTTTTTTCCTTTTAGTGTTTAAATCAGAGGTACAAGCACTTGTAAAAATCATGCATGACTCATAAGTGGGCCGCCAAAAGGATATTAAAGTTATCAATCGTATGTTTTTTACTTCATTAATATTTTCATACTATAAATAATAAAATAAATTATAGTTTTGAAAAAAAACTAAGAACTTAAAATAAGAATAAAATGATTAACGAGAAAATTAATGTCATTGGGATAAAAGCGTGGGGTGCTCTATATTAATTGTTATAATTCCTGATTAGTTCTGTTCCGAAATGCTTAGTAAAAAAATGTAGTACAAAGCACACCCCACGCTTTTACCATAATGACATTAACTTTCTCGTTAATCATTTTATTCTTATTTTAAGAATTATTCTTTTAATTTTTAGTTCAATTCACTATAAAAGCGTGTTTTTAAGTTTTTTTTTTTTTTTAACTATAGTTTATTTTTCATTTTTTAGTTCGATCTACAATAAAAGCCCGTTTTTTAGTTTTTAAAACTATCATTTATTCTTTTTTGAATTTATCCTTGAGTTTGATATTTGGAGCCAGAATTACGTGGCTGCTGGAATTAGTCAGGATCTTCAATGGATATTAATTAACGGGCTTGAAGGGTATTTTCTCCGTTTACGGGGCCTCAGATGGGTCCCGTATCGTTTTATTTCAAAGATTCCGTCTCTATAGATACAGGTCTAACTAATAAAAGTGTGTTAAGAAGAAATATTAAATGTCAATCGCCTTTTTTTAAACGTATTGCTATAATGTTAATTCGTATCATCTTTTCTAAACATATTGCTTTATCAAAATAAAAAAATATTTACTGTTAGAACATAAATTATTTGTATTCTCGTTTGCGGTCTTAGGATTGCTCCTTAATCTTTTTGGCGCTAAATCTGGAATTAGTCACCAAATTTAGAAATGGCATCTAGAATTAGTCGCCAAATCTGAAAATGGTTTATGCAAATACTCGCCAAATATGGAAACGATTTAATGAATTAGTCGCCAAATCTAGAAATTCTTATAATCCTTAATAATTAAGATCCTAATCAGGACAATGAAACAAAATTATGAAATTATTGTATTGCCATGGGTCCTTGACAAGTGTGCGAAATTTCGAATTAATCTGACCTTTAAAGTGGGTAAAAATCGAGTTCAAAGATTCCATTACATACAAGTGAAACTTATAAAAACGTGTTAAAAATAATCATTAAATTTGCATTAATTTAATTTTAATTTTTAGCTCGATTTGTGTGCTACTTAAGCGTAAAATTTATTCTAATTTTTTTGTTACACAAATGACTTCTATTCGTTCGTGCTTTGCCACATACTCCATTCACAATTTTAAAAAAAATTGTAAAATGGTATCACCTAAAGAGGGATCTGTCCATTTTGAAATATTATTCAGCAAAGAGTTATAATTTTTTTTATCGACAGAGCTGTAGAAGTGGAATAAGTTACTTAACTCAAATATATTTTGTAATATTTTGTTTGAGTGTCAGTAAATTTATAAAATATAATTGAAACATTAGAGAAAGAGAGATACAGCACTGAAAATAAATGATGCACGTACATTGCTTTTGTACGAAAATTTCAAGAAACGCCAATCTAAGAATTTATCTACAATAGAACGTCGTTTATCCGAACGTTTACTATCCTAAGCGTCAAATATCCGAACTAGTTGTGTTTTTTTTTGTCAACTACATGTACCGTACATGAATACGTTTTCAAACAGTGCGTTTTTGAAAGACAGAACCTGAAAAATGCATGGAATATGCTGTGGCCAGATTAAGAAGGCGAAAAAGACTTCAATGATGACCACAGGGAGGAGATTACCGACTTTGTCCAATCGATCCTAGGATTTCAAGAATGCGATGAAGAAGATGTAGAAACCTTCATGACATGCGATGCAGAAGACTGTGGATTTCAAATGCTAAATGATGAAGAAACTGTGATTTCCGTGCAAGAAGAATTCGACCCTGTCGACGATGAAACGGATGAAGACGAGGATAACAACAATGAAAGTAGCTAGGGAAAAAATGAAAAAAGCTACTATCAAGTGCTGACACGTTTTTTGCGTTAGAGTCAGCTATGAAGTGGTACGAACAACAATCAGAGTGCTCTCCTACTCAACTACTGCTGCTCAAGAGAATCAGAGACCTTGCAGTGAAAGAACGAAGATGTACAATGGCACAGCGAAACATAAGTGATTATTTTCCACAACAAAGGTAAAATTGCGACATTTTGCATCTATTTTGCTTTTTCTTCAAGCACGTTTCCCGCATGTGATGATTTTCAACATTCGATAGTGTCCGGTTTCATATACTGCTTGGATGGCATTCGGTTTTCGGTCATTCGAACAAATCGCGTATCCGAACGGCGTCCGGTCCCAATTAATTCGGATAAACGACGTTCTACTGTATAACTAATTCTAAGATAAAGCATCTATTACAGTGATTATTTGTCTGTTCATTAACGTTGCACTTCGAAACCATCCGAGAACTATTGGTTTTTGGCGATTTCGAACCTTCCTCAACTGACGAAGATGACACCTGAGTTGGCACTTCACTTTCCAAACTTAACTAGAGCTAAGGTGAGTATTATCAGCCTCGACAGATTTGATGTACATCAGCTCCTCTACATGATGAACCTTTAAGCTTAACCAGAGCTTGAGAGTACAACGTGAGAAAAATAAAACCGTCCACGTCCACTCGGCTACCGCAGTCACAGAGAATTTAAAATAACATTTTTAATTTAAAAGTAAAATAAAGCTTAAATGTATAAATTATCAAAAAATATTCTCAAGCTTTTATTTATTTATTTTTAAGTGAATCTATTGTAAGAAATACAAGCTAAATATTTCAGAATTGAAAAAAATAAAAGGATTTATAAGGCATAAATGTTTTTGAGGTCTTTCTATTATTTTTTCCGCGTTATTTCTCATATAGTTTCAGAGAAATAATTAGAGTTCAGAGTTTAGGAACTTAATCGGTATTTCATTTGTGATAAATATATTTACAACTCAACACTTCTGGGAAATAGCAAGATAACAACTCCACTTGCACTGAATGGAGCATACTAAAAATAAACATGGACACAAGACGAAAATTAGGATTATTTCTAAATTTAAACCGAATTAGTTAACCATATATATTATCGATGTCACTGACTAAATTAACGCTGAAATGCCTCCTATAAGCAGCTTCAATTTAAATAATCTTTTTTTTTTAACCTGTCCCACTCATTTAAGCTGGTTCTCTCCTCACGACCTTATTACGAAAGGGTAAAGCGAAAAATTTTTAGAAAATATACCTTTCGCCCATTTTCTAATTATTTACGTTAACTTAAAAAAGGATCATAGGTTCACTAGAAAAAGTAGAATCAAAAGAATATAATTAACTTTACAAAATGGCGCAATAAAAACAAAAATGAGCTTCGCAAACATCTTGCGATGACGTCATGGCATGACAAACTTTAAACAGCATAAAATTTGAAAAAATATTTTTTAAATAACTATATCTTCCCGAGAAATTTAGAATTCAAAATTTTCCCCTTGCTACATAATAATTATAGGTAATATTTTGAAATGTATACTAGTAATTTTTTACGTTTCTTGTTACCAGATCTATCTTCATTTAACGTACACGTTTTCCTTCGTCATAATCAACAAATTCGAATTAAATTCTTCTTAGTTTTCCGCATAGGAAGCTTTAATAGCGTGCAGATTCATCCGATTCCAAATCAAATGTGTAATTTTATTTCTCATTAATAATAAAATAAATGACTGCGACGCGTTCTGATTCTCTTCGACACGCTAGTATGAAATCGTAAAAGGGAAAAAAAATGTTCGACAGTCTTCTGTTTTGTTCATAACGATCAAAAAGCAGGTGACGAAATCTGTTTATCGCTTTGCAGAATGTGTCAAAAGAGATCACCCGCTGAGCAGTTAATTTGATTTTCAGGTGGCATTTTAATTATACATATTTTTTACGGAAGTTTAAGATTTTTAATCTTTTTCTTCGCACTGATGCGCTCGCATGCTATGAGTTGCATAATAGAAGGGCTTAGACATGTGCTAGTAGATTTAAATTCAAAGTCAAAAAATTATGAAATAGTTATGTGTGAACCAACTTAAAACTTTTTTCAACGAGAAAAGCTAATTCTTAAGCACTACAAATGTTGACAAAGAATTTCTTATGTTAACTATAGAGAAACGTTATATCAAATTTAAAATGTTAGAGTACTGAGGGAAACAAACATAAATATACAGAATAAATGGAATGAATTTTTTTTTTAAAAATTGTTTAGTTTTTTTTTTTCAAATTATATTAAACATTCAAACGAATTACATATTAATTTCTGTCTTAACGTATGTAGTTTCTAATTATACTAAATATCATTCTGTTTTTTCTCGTTCTTTATACTTTAACGCAAAGGTAATAAGGGCACAATAAGGAAAATCATTCATTTGGATAGAGATCTGAACTTAAGTTATTTAGAAAATGTTGCTTATTCTTGCTTTTATTTTTATTACTTATTTTTTTCAATCTGTCATTCCCATGAGATAAAACTCGATAACAATTAAAAATATAAAAATATTTTTAGAATCTATAGTTATTTTTAATATTTCAAAATACATATTTTTCTAGTTTACTGTCTCAAAAATATGTTGACATTTAAAACCATTGAAAATAATTTTTAACTGAAGTTTAAATGGAATTTCGATTTTTTACATTCGTTGATCTAGGTAAATAAAGTTTTAAGCATCAAGTATTCCCTGGATTTAAATTCTTGTTACAACGACGACAGGAGGCGCGTGTGCGTCGGGCAACAGTTAAAAGAGAGGTCATAGTCACTCCAACTTCCAATGATGAGAAGTTAAAGACCGGCAGGGCTAGGTACTCTGATCATTCCTCCAACGATATTTTTGTGTTAAAACAGAGAAAAAATTCAAAATAATGCCAGATTCTTTTGATGATGCCAGATTTTAGAGAGAGAGAGAGAGAACACTAATCTTATTTTATTAAATTTCTTACAAATTTTTTTTTACATAATTTTGTACCTTGTTTCATTAAAAATGGTTCAGGTGTTTTTTGTTTCTTTAACATATTTTTACAACATAGACGCTGAATTAAATTATATACCTGAATGCATAAAAAATAATGATTTCGAGCAATAATATTCACAGAATATATATAAGAGAATAATTCGTCGTTAAAATTAATAATCGTCTGCGTCAACGAATCTTGGCAACACTCATAAATATCTGATGTCATCTTACTCGCGAATGATAAAAATTTAATAATTATTTCAGAAAAATATTAATTATATTATGTTTCGCCGTTTTGCTTTCTGCATTTTTAAGAACAAAAATTTTTTTATGTCAGCTTACTGTAAGAATAAAAAAGACTTTTTTGGAAAGAATTGTTTTTTAGTTCTTTCTATTGAAATGCCAGTAATATAACTCTTCAATTGCAATCTGCTATCACTACATCATTCACAAAAGAAAAAAAATTACAGGAAAAGAATTTTAAAAAATATTTTTTTTTTCTCAAGAATTTTAAGTTTTTATTTTAATATAGATCAACAATATGGCTTATGCTTGTCTATTTAATAGCAAGTTTAAAAATCCCAGTAACCATGCTACACTCAAAAATGATAATAAGAACTTGTAAAATCATTCCATTAAAAATATAAATAATGCATAAAAAAAAGAACTTTAAAATTAAAAGAAAATAATCATAATGCAAACTAAATTTGAATTTATATTTAAAAAAAAAACCTACTTAAATTTGAAATGAATAAATAAAGTGAAATGAATTGAATAAATAAACTGAAATGAATTGATTAAATAGAGTTAAACAAAATAAAGAATGAATTAAATTTGAATTGAAAAAAGATTTTGAATGACTTTTTAAATAAAAACAGATGAATCGTTCCAAGAAGAATTGTAAACGATATTTGGAGATATAAAAGACATGCAAGTTCTTTTTGAAAAAATAACATTTGGTTGTATTTAAGGATTTATAGATCCTTTTCAAAATAATATAAAAGTTCATTTTATTTTTGTTTTATTAAGTTCATATTTTTCAACGAATTACCGTGAAGTAAGTAAAATATTTCGATTTATTCTAGAACATGCCAAACTTCAATCATAACTTTACCTTTAAATCTTCGGTGAAATATGCTCAAAGCATTAAGAATTTTCGTAACTTTTTTTGTATATAAACTATAAAAACTCATGTTCATATCTGAGATAATTATTTTTTAGGGTTCATTGAGATTAGTATTATTATTCCATTCACACACAAATTTAATTTACTTTTGTTCTTTAAATATATATATAAATATCCAACTTGTTATATAAATAAACATAACATCGTAAATGTTGAGTTTTCTCACACATGTTAGTTCTATAATTAAATATGAGTCATACAAGTGCGAATAGGAATTAAACCAAAAAATTCAGTTTGAATTTAAATTAAGAATTAGAATTCGCTTTGATATTTCTTTTAATTTTATTATTATTATTTTACTCTTACAATTGCAAGATTCATATTATTTATGTCAAAGAGTAGATTTTTATAACTAAAATTTTTATCATATCAATAAAAACTAAATTCTTTCTTAATTAATTTTCTTAATAAAGTAATTCTAAAATAATTACGTAACGAAACGCCATTTTATGTAGCGATATAAGAAGAGTGTACAAAAGAACTTTTGCATAATCATACTTAAATTATCCACCAATATTTCAAAAAATTAAATATATTAGAATACTTTCAATTTTTTTTTAAAAAAAATTAACGCATTGAAAAAAAGATTTTTTACACTACATAAGGCAAATATTTATTAACTTTAAAGTTTGAAATAAGATTGAATTTTAATTAAAATTTAAGAAAATGAAATAAGAATTTGAATTAAAACTAAATATAACAGCAAAAATCATTATTAATATCTACTAAAACTAAATATTAAAATACACTGAACCTTTAAAAAACGAATTTGTACTGAAACCACGTAAAAGGAATTTAAATGAAAGTAGAAAAAATTCTAAATTATATTAATCGGATAAAAATTAAAAAATAAATATGAATTTGAATCGAAATTTAAAAATATATAAATTATTGGATTTGACTTTAAAAATAAAACAAAAAAAGAATTAAATTCTAGTTGAAAATTGAAGACGAAAACATTTTCGTATAAAAATGAATGCTTCCAAAAAAAAAGAATATTGTCGAATATAAAATATAGAAATCATTCAGAACTCACCGAGAGCGGATTCCCCATATTTCCTTTCACCCACCGAAGATCACTTCACACAGACAAAATCCCCGACACATGCTTGACTATTTATACAGCGACCTACAAAAAAGAACACATCCCAAAAGAATACGCCCATGGAAGATTTTGGCGGGAAAATGCAAAATGAGACCAGCAGGATGATTGCAAGATGATTGACAAAAGTTCAATGTTTGCCCGTTTCAAACACTGCATTCATTAACTGATTATTGCGAATGCTTTTCTTAGCAGGATATGAAAAAAGGATAATTTAATCTCAGAATTCAAGAGAAATTTACTTTCTTTTGTTCTATTATGAAAAGTTGAGTCTTTTTCCCTTTACGTAACCTGGCAATACGGAAGGGAAAGTAAAATTGATTGAGCCGCTAAAGAAGAGGTGACAACATAGTAAAAAACCTCGTTTTCGTTCTAAGGGGGATATTTTTTCCCGTATTTTCCTTCCTTATTTTTGTATGTATAAACAGAAACAGGGACATCATCGGTGTGTTTTATTTTGGAATTGCATACGTTTATGATTTTTACGTAATTCAGTACATCCACGTGTTGGTAGTTAGTGGATATTATTGAGTCACCATTACAAATTATGGTCATGTCATCATATTATTATACAGGGCCGTAGTTCTTAAATAATGTGAAAATCACTTTTTTCCCCGTTCATCCATACATTGTGTTGAGTATATATAATTTTAAATCTTTATCATAATAGATCTTTTTAATCCGAATTGTTCACGAATTTGTTATTATACTAATTATGAAATTAAAAGTACTTTCCAAGCTTGATTTTTATCCACGCCCAGCACCATCGAAGTTTTTCTATAGTTTCTAATTCTAAAAAGAATTCTCAAAAATTTTGAAAATTAGAACATATTATTTTCTTTTCATTTATAGAAATTCTGTAATTTACAGAAATACGCATAAAAGAATACGTGTAAATAAACAAAGAAAAAAAATATAGAGAGCAATTGCTTGAAGTTTCAATTACATTTCTCAAATCATTTTGAAAGTTTTTGGTGAACTCATTCTGTACCGAACTGCCACTCGCATTTGTGTGAGGGCGAATAGAAGGAAGAGGAGCATTTTGAAGAACATACAATCTTCCAATTAAATCTTATTAACGTTTAATTTAAGTCTAGATAGAGCAAGTCAGTTTTAATCTACTTTAAATACTTATAATTTAAAAAAAAAATAGCACCTTATCGGTAAATGCAGACATTCTGTTGTTTTCATTACCATCCACGCAAGTCATCCAATCTTTTTTTCAGGAACACCCGGACGCGCGCGCGCGCGATATTCAAATATAAAACTCTTCTATATTCTAATTACAACACGTTCAATAAATAGCCAACACTTCACTTTTGCTCTATTTCTAACTCGATTCAATTGACTTTAAATTGTAATATTATTTTAGATAAATCACTGTTTCCTTATACAAAAAGAGGTTCTCCAACCAAGCAATGAGGGAAAAGTATTTCCCCTAGAGCAGGGGTGGCGAACCTTCATGAAACAACGTGCCATTTTTTCTAAAGAAATGCTTAATAAGGTATAGACATGCCGTCAAATAATTTTGACTTGTGATTATTGGAAAAATACTAAAATTAAATACTAACAACTCAAAACTCTTTATTTACTACGAAAAAATACCTTTTGCATTGCATATAGTAGTAAATGCTTTAATTTTACGTGTAATTCCAATTAAAGTAACATTAGTGTGACTTCTGTTGTTGCAGATTGGATGACAAACATTAGGATTGTGTAAGATATTACTTTTAGTAGAATGCATGTTGAGAATTGGAGTCATCTGCCAAAAGGTTTCCTATAAGCAATTAATTATTTTTGCTGTGGTTCACTTTTTCGACAAGAGGATTTGTGCTTTGTTTCAAAATGCCATTTTACAGACAATGTTCTACATATATACCAATGTTCCAGAACACTTATACTTACTATCTTACACTTTTTGTACTTTTGCTGAACTAGTCATGTTAAATAACAGTTAAAAATCGTAAATATAACACAAATTTTAAAATACAGTTGTGTCAATGAAACTGACTATAGGCAAACTTCGCATCATAAGCAATTGTAGTCCACTACGTAACTAAGGCGAGACAAAAACAAACGAGTGTGCTCCCCACCATCCCGCGACCGATCACTCGTGTTTGTTCGTAATGCTTCACAGTGAACTTTGTTATTTTGAAATAAAATGCAAACCATTTTGATCACAGGCGTGCCCAAAGTATTGTGTCACGTGCCATTCATGCCACGCGTGCCACTGGTTCGCCATCCCTGCCCTAGAGCAATGGTCCTCAAATTTTGTCGACTCACAGAACCCTTAAAACTATAAGGTGTTTCCGGGGAACCCCATCCAAAGAAGAGCGACCCTTAGAACAGGGGTGGGCAGACTTTTCCAGGGTACGCGGGCTACTTCTAATTTTTTCAAGGTGTTGCGGTCTATCCACTGTTAGTGGCGCACACAAGAAAGGAAGGGGGAGCGTTTACGGGTCCGGAACCTCCCCATAAACCTTGATTTTTTTTTTTACCGATTGATTATGGGGGGCGGGGGGGGGGGGGGGGGGGGGGGGAGGGGGGGAGGGGGGGGGGATGGGTGGTTAGTAATTAATGCTGATTATTGGG
>BMAV01005720.1:13746-42246 GCA_019973955.1 Trichonephila inaurata madagascariensis | reverse complement strand
ATACGCCGTTAAAATATTATGCACCATTAAAATATTATACGGCATATCTGAAGTGTTAGACGAAACCGAAGTCGCCATCTTGTTTATGACCTTGGGCGCCGAAGAACCCCATTGGCTGGAATTTCGAGCAATTTTATTTGGAACAACTTTTTGAGCTCGCTAGCAAAAAATTGTTCTAAAGTGGTTGCTATGACAACTGAGTAAAAATTGCACGAATTGGACGAAAAATTGCTTGAAACGTGTACGTGTGATACGGCCTTAAAGCAACACGAGGGCCATTTGTGGGAAGTACATCGTAATCTTGAACTTTAAGGTACGATGACGACATCCGATCTGGCACCCCCTCTAACTATTATACCACATCAACGGGAGGACACCAATGCATCTGTGTCAACAGACTTAACCCTTTATCTATCGACGGTACTTGTAAGTACCACTCACTTTAAAATTACATAGAATAACCATTTTTACGAATATTCTGACGATACTTGGAGAAGAATGGATTTCAAAGAATATTCCTGCTAAGATATAAGGCAGCACGGGTTCTATGATGAGTATTTTAGTGGGGAAGGCGAATAGTTTTGTAGCAGAAAGTGCGTTTTCAGCGGATTGCGGAGATTATCATTTTTGTCCCGAAAAATTAGTTTAAAAAAAAACTTAAATTTTGACGTGTTTTTTTTTTTTTTTTTTTATGTTAATTAAAACCTTAGAAATCGATTTGACAGTTGATTTTAAGTGAACAGTGTATATATAATTAATTTTACAGTTGAATATCTTTAATTAGCTCTAACGGATTAAATTTGCCGAAGTTAAGTAATTTTCAATGTGGTGATCCAAAAAAAATGTTAGATGAAAAAAACTACAGTAAATAATAATGCGGTCGATAAAGGGTTCATGTGCATTGGTCTCTACATGCGGGTCCTCAGCAACTCCAGGTCTCGAACCCGCGACATTTCGGCCATATGTTCGTTCGTAACCATCAGGCCACTACGACCACTAATATAGACAACCCGATGAGAACCAGTTAAAATTTCCCATAAGAGAAAAGAAAAGTTTGAATTTGTTGTGAAAGTAAATTACACATTTGTTAAATTTCTACGGATTTGAAATTTAATTTCTTCAATCAAAATTTAATCCAAGTCTCTCTATATTGTTTATTACGTGTTGTTAACAAAAGAAACTTTCTGTTCATAAATTTCAAAATTAAATTGTATTCTAACGTGATAAGTTCTTGCAACTTCATTGTCACAAGATAACTATAATCCCGTGTCTCTAACCAATCAGTTCATAAATTCATGTGACGTCATATACATATAAATGTAATCCCGCGCTTCCAGCCAATCAATTAATGAGCTTCCGTATCGCCAAATTTTGCTACTTGCAACAACTTTGTTTCAAAAAATAAATATTTGTCAATATACGAGGGCTATTTTTTAAGTATGGTCCGTTGGCTTGTAAAGTTCCCTAGCTTACACGTGAGCCGCAACGACTCTGCGTCACTGACCAACATCCTTTGCGAACACACTCGCGCCATTTCTAAATCTGTAGCAATTGTGTAAGCTTAGCTGTGCATCTTTAAAATGTTTAAGGGTGATTGAATCGCCCGCCAAGTGTGAGATACGGTCTGTTATCAGTTTTTGGACTGCGAAAAACATGTCGGCTGCAGACATTCATCACCAGACAACAAAAGTTTATGGTACAAAAGCAACGAGTGACAGGAAAGTTCGAAAATGGGTCAGAAAGTTTAAAGATGGGTGAACAAACCTCCATGGCGAAGAACGCTCAGGTCGGCCTTCTGTAATCACTGATGATTTAGTGCAAGCAGTTGAAACAAAAATCGCGAGATTCACGATAACCACTCTTATTTGAATTTCCCCCAACGTTTATCGGTCGGTGGTGCACAAAATTGTGACTGTAGACCTCAACTTCAAGAAATTGTGTTCTCGGTGGGTATCCAGACGAAACACAAGAGGCACTTAAGAAAGAGAACACAAAAGAGAATCTCAGCGGAACACAGAGGTTCGTCATTTCATTGGACTTTTTGATTCGACATGAGGAAGAAGGGATGACATGCTGAGTCGAATCGTTACTGGAGATGAAACATTGGTGTCCCCCATATCATCGATATGGCGACATGCATCCTCTCCAGTCAAGGACAAAGCCAAAACACAAATGCTTTCAAAGCGCAAGATTATGGGAACAGTGTTCTGTGACCGGCGCGGTGTTTTGCTGGTGTGGATTTTATGCCACAAGGAACGACGATCAGTTTAAGTTCCTACTGCACCACTCTATGAAAGCTTCGAAGGGCATTACAAAACAAACGGAGCGGCATGCTGTCAAAAGGTGTTTTGCTCCTTAACGATAACGCAAGGCCTTACACTTATCGAACGACTTGGGAGTTAGTCGATCTTTTGATTGGATTGGAGGTTTTTGATCAAGCACCCTACAGCCTCGATCTGTCTCCGGGTGATTTCCACCTTTTCCAGTACCTCAAACACAGCCTTTTGCGGGGACCATTTCAGTGACAACGAAGTAATGAAAGCGACCCTTGGCTACCCGACCAGGCGGCAGACTTCTTAGATGAGGGTTTTTAAAATCTAGTTCTAAGGTATGACAAATGCACTAATGAACTTGGCAAAAGTATGTATAATCCTAAAAAGCTTTGAAACCAAATATTTGTTACTTTTAAAAACAAACCTTACTTAAAAAAACAGCTACGTTTATAGGTTAATAAAAGGAGTTTTATTTTAAAGTACACGCATACACAAAAATTTTTAATTTTCAAAAACTTTTCGAAGAACCTTAATTAAGCACTTATCAAATTCGAAATTTCATCTAAACTTTACATGTAGAACAAGTTATAAGCCTAATGTCAGTTGTGAATTCGATGAAGAACATGCTATTGTATGTATCATGCGACCGACAGGAATTGAGCTTAATTGACTAGGCGATTTTTCCTTATATAAGCCTATAACTACATTTAAAAACTCATAAAATTATTTTGTAACAAAAATACACAAAAACTTACGGAATTTTAAATGTTTATAAGCGATAAGATCCAAATTCAAATCACACCGGTAGCTGGGAAAAAATTAGGAAAGACTGAAATTTAGTATAAACCTATATTGCCCAAAATCAGTCAAAATGACTGCGTTGTGAAAAAATAACTAATGTGTAAAGAAAATTGCTTAAAATTAATTATTTTTTTTACAGTCATAATATGAGTTATTAGTAAATATTAATAAAAAAATTTACTTCACTTGGGAAAAAATGTATTCTAAAAAAGTCTAAGAAGTTGTGTCATAATATACGTAATTTTTCTGAAATCAAGAAGCAGTCAAAATGACTTCCTTGGGCAATCTAGAGTTAAGTATATATTATGCATTGTCAAAAACTTGTATAAACGGTTACCCGTTATAAATTTGTGTGCGACTCAATCTCGCAAACTTACGCACAAACCGACTACCACCTTTCGATTCAACGAGTAATGACGGTGTACGGTGACCGCCCTAGACACGGACGATATAATGCAATCTTGTTACTGTTGCCAGTTGTTATATAGTTCGTAATTCCCAGTGTTCCACACATTTCCCTTGAACATTTGATCCGAAAAATTATAGATTAAATTGAGAACAAGACTACACCCCCTCCTGAGATCGATAGGTCCAATTTTAATTTACGTCACACTGAAGTAACATTAGGATTATACTATGACATCTTAGTTTTGAACTTTAAGTAACGAGGAAGACACCCGAGCAGGCACCCCCTCTAACTACCTCACCATACCAAACGGAGGACTGAGCCTCAACAGATTTAACGTGGCAACTCTTCAACGGCACTAGGTTTTGAACCTACGACTCAGTATCAGCTACGTGTTCGCGATCATACTGCAGCCACCCTTTGAGGTCCTGGGTCAGGGCCACAATTGGCACTTTCCTTAAAACATCCCCGCTTAAAAGAGGACTTTGTACCCCAAAAATGACAGACCTATCCTTTTTTTAATTTTTACTTAATCTTATTCTATGCATTATTATCTTTCGATTGATATATTACTTGTGCACTTCATTTGAACACAAATTAGGCAATTTAGGAAAAAAAGCTAAAAAAAAAATTTATAAAGAGAAATAACATTAAAAATGAATGTAATATATAAAGCAGAATACTACCTTTGCATTTTATTGCCATCATTTTTCTTTGTGAAACGTGTGCATATAAAATTTTTGAATTGAGGCATTTTATATTAATTTTATAATTTCAGTTCTTATTCCTGATGTGTTTTTCATACAAATGTAATTTCATTATAAGAAAACTAAAACTTCTGTCGCGACAGAAAAAATTTTTTAAACATTTTTCTTGAATTTTCTTTTATGCAATAAATACTCTCTAAAATTAATTAATAAAAATGTTTGGGTTGAAAAAATATGAAAATGCAATTATTTTTAAGATATTAGTTATACATTTTTTCTTTAAGTGGTATTTTAAGTTTATTTAAGCTTATAATTTTTTCAGAATTATAAACTTTAAAGTGGTTCTTCTCACAGTCTTGTGTGTTTCGAAACATTAGTGCATTCAACATGCTACTCATTCCACAATTATTTACCAATCACTTCTATGTCTTCCTGCGTGTTATATATAAAGCATGTAATAAAATTAGGGATCCGTTTTGCTGTAAACTGGATACTTTTTTAAAAAATTAAAATGCAAGAGATAATGTCTTTTCTTTGATTTTTAGCATGCATATCAACATTTTATTTTTTTTCCTCAAAAACGAATTAAGTTATTGTAAAATCGATCCCTAAAGTTGTTTAGAACATCCATTGGAATATTACAAAAAAATTCAGGTCAAAAAATTTACAGAAGGAGTAAAATTTTAAAATTTTCCTTCAAAAAATTTTAATTTTTAGAATTGTGTGAAAAATTTCATCTCGTATCATTTTCTTGAATAGAAACATTACATAAAATGCTAAAATATAATTTTTAAATGCATAAATAAAAAATTGTTCAAAGGGTACCAAGTCCTCTTAAAAGCATCAATTTCATTAATGTGAGTAATATTAAACTGAAAATCACAATTCTATATCTTGTAAGCAAATTCATGTCCATCACACAGAAAGGTTTCGCAACAGGGAGACCTATTTCGAACCATGTCATAACTATTATAATAAGAGATTAGCTGAATTTAGTAATAAACACAACGAGTCTAATTAAAAAATTTCCAATTTTTATTGAATGATAAAAGCATTTGTTAAAAACACATTTAACATTCCAACATAATAGTTATACTATCTCACAAAATGGTAAAGAGAAAATTCCTACTATTTCTTCCAAACTAAAAATCTGATCGAGGCCTTAAAAACAAATAAAATGGTCGTTTCTCGCAGAAATAAAAGCTTTTTACAAGTAAATTAAAAGATTTGTAAAAAGGAACTTAAAAACTTAACAAATAAGAAAGAACGTTAAACTTTTGGAACATTATCGTACATTGGAGGTTCCACTTTGACTTCGGCACTTGGTGTTCTGTCGAATGTGGAATCGTAATCGTAGCTTAAGCTTGAACCTAAAAAACAGAAATTAGGTTATTTCATAATGCAACTGAACATTTAAATTCTATTAAATTATCTCACGAGTCTAGAATGATCCCAGTTCCCCTGAATTCTAGGTATAAATATGAATATATATGAAGTTTTAAATTTATGTCTAGCATTAAAAACAAAATTTTAATTTTTTCTGTATGTATAAGATACGAATCTCTAAAAAAAAAAGCAGGATTATATATCATTTGTTATAATAAACTAATAATTAAGTCTTACGATAAAGATACCTTTTGGCTCAAAAAGTCATTGCGTAAGATAACACTTAAAAAGATGAGGGTTCCAAATTTGTAAAAAATTTCAGAACCATCGAAATACCTCAAAATCCATTCGATTTAAAATTAACCCTCTAACCGGAACTTTTTTTTTGCCGCTCTTTGAAACATCCGTCTGACACAACGGGGTGCGCAAATTTTTTTGAAACTTATTAAATTAACTGTTAAATTTTCTTCTCTCATGAAATGGAGTAGAAATAATATTTAACTTTTTATGAGGCACACTATATTAATATATTTTCACCACAAGAATTGCGACTAGTATAAAAATCGATTAGAAATTATTTATATTCATGTAAAAACAATACCAAAGACGAAAAAACTAGGAATATAGATACTGATATACGGTGATGAGAAAAACATAGCGAGTTGAGAAAAATCACCAATTACCGCCACGTGATCCTCTCATTGGGTAGAGTCCAACTGAAAATGTCAAGGCAGCCCACCTCAAAAATCACACCAGCGTTATATAGAGGTATCAAAGCAAATCAACCCCGTCTGAGAGACTTATGTTCCTGTCAGAGGATTAATATCGTACTCAAAAGCAATGCGAGGCTATTGGCAGCTGCCCTCGTAACTTCCCTCAAAATCTACTTTGTATATATATATATAATAACTATTCTAAACTCCAAAATGTTTTTCCGTAAAAGTTTTACTTTAAGGTTTTGCATTCTGTTTTCAATCTCGACGGATGTTAACTTGTATTTATTTTTAGAAAAATAATTAAGGTATAATTTACATAATGGTAGAATTTAAACATTTCAGATTTCATAAATATATAGGAAAAGAGACTCATTCACTCGTCACAAAATCTCCAGAACTTTGACCTATAGACTTGAAATACGCGACTAGCTTGTTTCTTTTGTCAAGCAGAAATCCAAGATTGGGTTTTATGGAAATAGACCTTCAAAGGGAACGTAAAAGATACTTGCGTTTTAGAAATCCAAGTCTAATTCATTTTAAAATCAAGAGACGAGGGCTACAAGAATGAAATTCCAATACAATCGAAAGCTTACGGTATCCGACTACTTTCAGAACCATGATTTTTCAAAAGCGTATAAATGGACAATATTTATGATATTTAGTGTCACTTAGATTAGAAAATGTATATAAAATTGTTTTAATAGTATTACAATAAACAATTATTTAAGTACAATATTTTGATAAACAATGAACATAGAATGACAAATTTTCAAAATAGTCTCCTTTTGCGAAAGATGCTTCTATTATAATAATATTTTGCCCGTATACAGCTTAGACCTCTGTACAGAGGCTCAACTAGAATTTTTGATTCATCATTGAATATTAACGTCACACTGTTCAGACACACGAGGGCTTTTTGCGACTGACCACGTAATTTTGAACCATGGTCAAGTGACGTGGACGACACCTGAGCTGGCACCGCCTCTCCTAACTACCACACCAACGGGAGGACGTTTCAGCTCTCGACAGATTTAACGTGCATCGCTGCCCTACACGGCGGGTCTTTAGTGGTACTGGGTTCGAACTCGTGACAAGGCAAGCCACGATCCGATACCTATACCACTCTGCTACCGTGGCACTATAGAAATTTTGAAATATATAACTTAGAAGTGGATTTCTCTCTACTTTACGACAACAGAGGGGGAGCAATTTTAAGAAAAAAACGTCGATAATTATTTCAATTGGTAGTAGCTCTGAAAATGTGAATTTTTCAAAAATCCTAGTTGAGACTCTCTGGAGAAGCCTTTATTTGATCTAAGCAAATTATAGAAGATTTTTTTATAAAAGGATGTTTTGAAAAAGGTTATTCTAAGTTATTTTTTTGCCAAAATGTTGCATTTAGAAATCATTTTTTTGTCATAATGTCCTTAAAACAATTTTATGTATGTATTCTAATCTAAGTGACACTAAATATCATGAAAATTATCCATTTATGCGTTTTTAAAATCACGGTTTCGAAAGTAGTCGGATACCTTAATACTAGGGCTAGGATATTAATAACTCGTATGTAGTCGTAGACCATAAAATACTCATCGAAGCGAGTAAATTAGTATAAGAGATTTAGTTTTTAAAATCTTGAAAAAAATTCTTAAAACTGTTTCTCATGTGCTGAAGAGGATTCTCTCGTGTTTCACAAAAATAAACTTTTCTTCCTTCCACCTTTAGCTTTATAATTCAAAGACGCCATACATTCTTTTTGGAACAGGATGTACTAAAATCCTCCCACCCCATAAAGTCGATTTTGCCTTATCGGATGCGTGTTGTATTTCCAGTTTTTGCTGTTTAGCGGAAATCTCCCACCAAGAACTACTTTATGCATAAATCTAAAATGAGTTAGTGGTACCTATTAGTAAATTCAAATTACTGTCACCCCTACATATTTTCATAATCCATTTTGGACAGGAAAAGGCGTATATATATTGATTTAGAAAAATAAAAATTTCCGTGTATGGCTTGTAATCAAACTATACCGATCAATATTGCCGAGAGAGACTTCAAATGCTATATAGAGTTTTACATGTTATTGTGTAAGCACCTACACAGAACCTTAATAAATTAGTGCTGTAATCTCGAGTATGATTTACGAGTGGAAAGAGGGTTAAAGTATCATTCCTAAAAGGGAAAATTAACTTGTATCGCCTAAACACGATCCTAACAAAAACTAATAAAATACTCGGAGACCTATTGGAATTAGAATCGAGATGGGGTGATTGTGTGGAGGACAATTTTAGAGTTTTAAGAGGGACTAATTCAGTTTTTGCATTAAACTTCGATACGTGTTCGACAGATTTCCCGATTATCAGGTGCCCTCGCTTAACGCCTATTGGCTCCGAGTGAATGTTCGTTAACATCGCATTCGACAACACGAGGTCTATTGGCGACGGACTTCAGTTTTGAACGATGGTCAAGTGACGAGGACGGCATCCGATTTGGCCCACCCTCTTAATTACCACACCAACAGAAGCACAGTGAGTTTAGACAGATTTAGCGCGCATTGGCTCCCTCTACAGGGGTCTTCAGCAGCACTAATGCTCGAACTCATGACAAGCCGGCTGAGTTCGTGACCACTAAACTACCTACCACAGCCACTTCAATTAATAGGAGAGAATAAGTTTCTTAACAGGTAGCAATTGGATGAAATATTAATAACTTTGCATATGTTATTCATTTCTATTCAGATAACTAAGCAAATTTATAAGAGCTGCAGTTTAATGTTTATCGAAGATCTAATCTGAAAATGCAAAGTTCTAATTGATGTCTCACTACAACATCCCTACCAACACCGAATACATTCATTCCTATTCTTTACTTTCGCAAATTGTACAACGCAGATGATCGACATAAGTCTTCCGGTAAGAGCCGCGAATCAACATATTTAAAATCTAAAATCCTCGAGTGTGTCGTAAATCTTTTGTAATTCATATAACATCCTTTCACACCCACACACAATCTTCGTGTGGTGCGACCAACACCTTCCTCGAAGTCATCATTGTCTTAATCTCTCAATACCCATGACCCTTTCCGTTTTTCACTTTGTTTCGAAAGAAGGAAAAGATCGGGTCAAGAAATTGGACCTTCACCTTACCTTGACCGTCAGACAGTTTGTTTTCCTAACCTTTCGTACAACGAACTCGTTAAAATCGTTACTTGATACACAAGTACGTAGTGCTTTTTAACTATACCGATATATCCACATTAACCCTTTCTAAGTCCGTGGTAAGCATACTTACCACCAATTGCATTAATTTTTTAAATGTCCCTAATAAGCCATTTTATTATATCTATATCACATCCATGCAGTGGTGCACACAAGGGGGTCCGGGGGGGCCGGCCCCCCCCCCCCCAAAGCCCTTGATTTTTCCCCATTTGTTATAATTCTAAATATATAATAGGTAAAAATTAATTTGTTATTAATGATTTTATTAATGCTAATTATTTATTCAATAATTTGTTCCTGAAAATTGACAAAATCAAAAATAGCATGATACAAGAATGGTGGGCCCCCCCCCCTTGAAAAATTCTTGTGTGCGCTACTGCATCCATGTATAACTTTAATTTTCTGAAGTTATTAACTCTTGCACATTTTGTTGCCAACTCCCTTCCCCCACATAGTAACAGGATTAAAAACTTCCTCATTGATCTGGCAATTTCATTAATATTGTAATTTGTAATCTGAATAAAAAAAGCTTTATATAACATAAAATTCTTTTTCCAGTTTGTAGTATTTGCAAAATATATTTTTATAAGTATAAAACAAAGAAAGAAGCATTAATTTCCTACTTTTTAATAGCCCCCCCCCCAATGGGCAGTAGTAATTATACTTACTACCAAAAAGGTGGCATTAAAAATCTAATTTTATCTAATAAGCCAAATTAGTTTCTTCTTGAATAAATCTCAATTCCACAAAAATTTTAATATACCTTTACTAGAAATAAATGTCCCTTTAAGCCGTAAGAACGAATAACCTACAGCTTGTTACTTTTCGTATAAAATTAACTAATTTTTATTCCAGTTAAACATAACTCTAAATATATATGTAACGGAGAAAAGAGATTCCCTTATCACGATATCTTCAGAAGTATTAGACCTAAAGACTTTAAATTTGGCTGGCAAGTTCCTTTCATGGAATAGAGATCCGATAGGTGAACGAGTTTCTAAAGAATCGACCCCAAAGGAAGGTTGCGTAGGTTATAACCCTTTATCTACCGACGGTACTTACAAGTGCCATTCACTTTAAAATTACATAGAATAACCATTTTTACGAATACTCAGACGATACTTAGCAGGAATATTCTTTTAAATCCACTCTTCCAAGATGTAGGGCAGCTCGAGTTCTATGATGAATACTTTAGGGGGGAAGGCGAATAGTTTTATAGCAGAAATTGCATTTTCAGCCGATTTCGAAGATAATCATTTTTCTTCCGAAAAAATAGTTATTTCACAAAAGGTAAGAGTCTTATTTTTTGTATGTTAATGAAGACCTTAGAAAACGATTTTTCCATTAATTTTAAGTAAACAGTGTGTATAATTTTACAGTTTAATATCTTTAATTAGCTTTAACTGATTAAATTTCCCAAAGTTGAGTATTTTGTTTATTTATATCCCTTATTTTTCAATGTATTGATTAAAAATATGCATGGAAAAAAATTGTAAATCATAATGAGATAGATAAAGGGTTAAGGAGGCTTTAGATAAAAATTCTCGTTTTTGAACTGTTAAACTGAAACGAAAGCTAAATCTTTGAACATATTCTGGAACCAAGTTTATATAAGGAAGCTAATAATTTTTGGCGCAATTTCGGAATCGCGCCCTATGTGGCCAATTTATTGCAATCGTAATGTAATAAAAAAAATCGCCAAGTCAGAGTGATAACTATTTGGTGGAAAGCCCTTGGCGTACCAATAAAGTTAGTATCATTATTCCATTTGAAAATTGTTAACCAATTGCAGTCGAAATTTCAAAAGTTGTAATTCTCCGCTTACTCACCAACAATGGAAGGACTGGTTATCCTTATGTCGGGGTTCATGAACCTCGGCGTACTGATTTGCATATATTTGGAAACTTTGGTTGGTCCTAGGTCATCTAGGGCAACGGCTGCGGTCAGCCTTGGAGAGGCGTATTCTGTTTGGCCAAATTCCTGTGGGTTCTGGAACATTATTTGATTGTTTCCGTAATACCTCCTGCGACGTCTACAATAAAATGAGGAAACACTTCAACCACTTTGATATGCGTTTAATCTGTTAACTTAGGAATTTATTAATGATTTTAAGATGAAACTTCAAATTCAGAACAGATAGCATATCGTCGGCCTTATCAGAATGCGTAACTCCTTCAGGGGTGCTAATTTGATTCAGGAGTGCTGCGTGGCAAGTTGTTTGGATTCGCCAAGATGGGCGATAACACTACAATATAGTTACCTTTATTTTTATAGTGTGGAAATGTGGCGCAATTAAGGAGTGTTTGGCACGATTAAGGAATCGCGCCAAACAGCGCGTTTGGCGATTAGCACTCGTGTATCAAAATTAGTTCCTTTGTGGAGTTGCGTATTCTGATAACTAAGCCGACGGTATCATAAATAAATAACAGTCATCATAAATATCATAAATAATAGTCTTTACAGTATAATTGTTGCATTATTGGACGAGCTTTACCAGAGATGAGGAAGATTATTCAATTGTTTAAAAACTTGATTTTTTAAAAATAATTAAAAATAAAACATTCAATGATTGGTTAGTTACTTTGATTTTTAGCACAAGAACCGACTCCACAAGTACGTTGTGCCCAACATTAAGGTACTTTAAGTAAATTTAAAGATGTAGAATGCTTGTTAACTAGTAAATGAGAAATAAAATTATATACAAATGGTATATAAAAACCAATCAAAAAAGTAGGGGTGCCCCCTACTAGGTCAGACATGTTTCAACAGGACTAGGGGGTATAGATCAATATTGTGATGAAATACTGGTTTGATTTAACATTAATTCGAAAAGAATTCTACAGCTATTGACCTTTAATTTTTAAAACACGTTCAAGTCACAAGGACAATACCCGAACTGGCACCCAACTCCAACTAGACCAATGGGAGGACTTATAGCCTCGACAGTTGCAAGCTGCATCAGTTCCTTTTCACGGTGGATTTTCAGTGGCACCCGATTAACGTACAAGCATTTATAATCCGACAAATTTTGAGGTAGAATTGCATTAGCCATTTCCCTAATTTGGAGAAGCTCCCCTTCTCTATCCTTAGAAAATTAAGTCATTCCTTACAAGCAAATTTTGCATCCAGTGATAGCATACGCTAGCCCCATCTGGGGTGCAACGGCACCGACCCACACTAAGCGTATTCAAGTTATTCAAAACAATACTATGAATCATTACTAACGCACCATAGTAAGTTAGAAATAGTGTTATTTATCACGATTTACACATGGAACCGATTGATAATTACATCACTAGAACTACTAGAAATATTTTTTTTTTATTTCCATTCAAAATCATGACAATTATTAAAGCACAAACACTTTTCACGTATCGACATTCCAAAATAAATTTCTCCTATACATCGACAAAGTGGGTTTTGGCTCTTAAGCCTCCGTAACACAACATAATTACTTAATTCCTACATAGAACTCTAAAATGCCTTTTGCTTTTCATTGAAATTTTTTCAGTGTCAACAGCTGTCCACCGTCTGTTCTCCCCTTCCTCTGCGGCTGCAGATTCTTGGCTGTTTACAGCCTTCCCTCCTGCCCTCTTCCATTCCTCCCCCCCCCCCCCCTGGATGTTACTTTTGGTTCCGTTTCAGCTGGCTGCTTCCCTCCCTACGGAAAGCCTCGTTCCGAGTAAGTGGATATTAACGTCGCATTGTTCAGCTACACGAGGGCTTTTGGCGACGGACCACGTATTTTTGAACCATGGTCAAGTGACGTGGACGTCACCCGAGCTGGCACTCCTCTCCTAACTACCACATCAACGGGAGGACGCTTAAGCTCTCGACAGATTTAGTGTGCATCGCTGCCCTACACGGTGGGTCTTTAGTGGTACTGAGCTCGAACTCGGTGACAAAGCCAGCCACTATCCGATACCACTTGGCTACCGCAGCCACGAGGCCTAATCTGATATTGGTCTTTTTCACCTTTCTCCGGGATACTGGGCATAAGCGACATCCGTTGGCGCCCGATTCATCTAATTTTCGTTCCAGTACTCGAACTGGTAATTTGTTAGCTACGAATACAGTACCGACTACTCGGCTACCGATGGAATACCAGACATTGAAATAAAATATGGCACTTACTGTATGGAATATGGCAAGATAAATTCTCATTAAAAAATAGATGCCGAGTAAAACGGCAATGCCTATTTCGTAACTCACAGACAAAGTGGTGTATCATACACCCCGGCATCGAGAAGGGGCATGATTCTAAGGCGCCGAAAACCCATGTTATTTTATGGTTTTGCAGTCCTTTGTAAGATCCGGATTGGGGCCTAAAACCCAACTTCGCAGGAAAGGGGGCTATATTCTTCGTTATACCATTGCAAAGACTAGCTATAGGTGGAGGGCCAAGACGTACCGTAACTCACAAAGACTACTCGCAAAGAGCCAGAGACGTATCGTCGATCGAATATAAAATCTCAATGGGTTCAATTGGGACTTCCAAGCGAGTAAGCTGATTAGCATCGCATTATAAAGCAACATAAGGGCTATCGGCGACGGACCTCATTATTCCGATCCATGGGCAAGTCACGAAAACGACACCCGAGATGGCACTCTGCTCTCCATACTTCCACACCATGCCGAAGCGAGGACTTGGAACCACGAGATATTTTACTTAGATCATCCGCTCTACACGAGTCTTCAGTGCTAACAGGACAAACCCGCGACTCGACAATGCTTGCTACTATATTTGAAGTTGTGCCTACCGTTTAATTTAGATTTCAACACAAAATATAATGGTGTTTAATATATTAAATAAGAAATTTTTAATACAGTAACTTGTATTGCTATTAACAAAGCGATAGCAGAAAATTTTAAACAGGAAGAGAATCTACTTACCTTCGTCTTCTCAGGCAGCATATAATAAATACAACCACAAATATGATGAATATATTTACTGCAGCAAAAGACGATATCAAAACTGCAAGTAAAATTCATGAATACATTAAGTTCTGTACTCGAACACTTGACAAGCGTTTTTTACATAAAGTTAAGAATTTTACTCTTATTACGGCCCTAACATTTATTTTTAAAAGTTCTTGTATAATTTCCAACTTGAGAAGTGATTTAGTAATCTTATTTACGTCTCACCTGGAAGCAAAATGAGGGCCATTTTTGTACACACAAGAACATTAAATACTTACCACACATTTCCAATTATAAGCCAATCCGTATGCAAGGCGAGAGTGCCTTTCTTCAAAAATTTTCCCCCAAATTCAAGACTTGTATGCAAACCGAATTGGGGAAAAACCACCATTTTCAAACACGTCGCCATAAGGGCGAAAAAGTTGCCACTCGCGTAAAAGTGGGGGGCGGGCATATTTCCAAATCAAAATACGGCAAAGTAAAATGTCTGACGTTAACCTCTAAAGCTAGCACGTTTCTCTCCATTTGTTATTTCATACACTACCCTTATTTTTGAAAAATTAACGAGAAAATAAATTAGTATACGGTTAATTTCAAATTATAAATGATGGGACTTGCCGATATTTCTATCAACAATACGATTGTTTAGCATTTCTTAGGCCGTGGGTAGCCTAGTGGTTAGAGCATTGGACCTCAAACCGGAAGGCCTGGGTTCGATGCCACCAAATACCCTCCGAGTACACACGGAGTACGTGACCGTTGAATCAGTGGGTCTGAAAGTCCTATGGGTGGTTGCAGCTGAAACCACGAGTGCAGGGAGTTTGAGAATATTTCCCTTCCCTCCACTCCCATGCCTAAATTGTGGAGGTGGAGATCGGTGGTGTGGCCATCTATCGTAAAGTTCAACCCATCTCACAGGTTCTAGCAGCATTCATTCCTTCCCATTGGGAATTTCACCGAGCTAAATCGCTCTGTCACATGTATGGTGATCAAGGCCAACGACAAGCGTTCATCTAGCCCCTTGTCAGGATGAATTTCGCGGGCCTCGATCTGACAGGTGGCATTAGCAACAACTTCATTTCTTTGTAAATGAGAAAGTTCCAGATTAAAGGGAGATAAATTTTTAAAAAAACCCTTTTTTAGTCACAAGCTTTTATTTAAATGCTGTAAAAAGAATAAAATAAAATTTTCTTTTAAAAATTTTTTTGCTATCACCTTACAACGTCATTACACAATTTATGATATAAAAGCTTGTCGCGCGATTTAAGTACACGAATTTACTTAGTTTGATTTTAATTTTAAAAATTTTCAATCAGATCAAGTTATTTAATTTGCTTGTTTATCTACGCAGGTAAATCTCGCGACAAGCTTTTATATCATAAATTGTGTAATGACATTGTAAGTTGATAGCAAAAAAATTCTCATTTTATTTTTAGAGTATTTAAATAAAAGCTTAATAAAAAAGTTTTTTTCATTTTAATTTATTTTTAACTTTTTAGTTATCACTGGACAGGTTTCTCGGTCTGTTCACCACATTCAACGCATTTTGAACAGGCTAGCTCAGGGGTACTCAATCTTTTTCCCACCGGGCCACATAAATATGATAGATATTTCACTCGAGTCGCAACAAGAGGATAATGGGAGGGAGGGGATAAACTGTCAGATCAAAACATTAAACAAGGTAAAATTAAAGTTTTTTTTTTTGCTTTTACTATAATACTAAATTAAAAACGCAAAATACAAAGTTTTTTTTTAATCCCTAATTTTAAACCAATTTATTAAATTTGTGTGCAGAATTTTGATAATACTATTCTACAAACGATAAAAAGTTTCATGCGATTATCTCTAAAAATAACGAAGTTTTTAAATGTTTTATTAAAAATTGGAGTATTTTTTGAAAAATCGTAGAAAAAAACGCTTTTGGTATTTTATTTTTTAAATGACTGATTCTATAAAAGAGAAAAGCCTGAACTTTAATGCTGAATATAGATTCATTAAAATGAAAAAAAAAAACTAATACGAAACGATTAAGAAATCATTTTCATAAAAATGCATTTTAGAAAAAATCTTGTAAAATAGAAAATATTTTTTTAAAAGCATTACACCGTATAGTGACGAAATATATAAATAATCTTTCCGATTAGGTAATTATATTTTGTCTCAGTTTGATAGAAAGAATAAGATGGGTTTTTAAAAAGGTCGAAAAATTGGAACTTCTTTAAGCTCAATCCGATAAGATGCTGGGCAGAATAAAAAGCTAACAGGGGTGAAGGGTTTTTAATTAATATATTTTTAACTAATTGCGATATCTGAATATAAATGGTAAAAACATGCATTGTCATCCAAACTAAACGTGTATACAAAATTATAGCTCAATCGTTTAAAGACATCAGCTTCAAAAAGGATTTGCAAGATTCCAAACGAACATTTTAAATTGCAAGTTAAATAAAATCTTGTAAAAACAGGAAAACGTGGAAATATAAATTTGATCAAGAGAAATAATTTTCGAGGGAAAATTGAAGTGATTTAAGGTAAATTTAAAAACTGCGAGCTTCCAGAAATTTAATCCGGGGCGATTCATTTGAAGTCCGCTTCCCTAACGCTAGGCCACGGGGGCTCGAGGAAAGAGGTAAAGTAAACTACTAACATGGGTAAGAAGAAAAGCAAACGCGGTTAAAAAGGTTTTTAATTAATATCTTTTTAATTGCAATATCCGAATATAAAGGGTAAAAACATGCATTGTCATCCAAACTAAACGTGTATACAAAATTTCAGCTCAATCGTTTATAGACATCGGCTTCAAAACTGAGTTGCAAGATTCCACCCGAACATTTTACATTGCAAGTTAAATAAAAGCTTGTAAAAACTTGAATTTGGGTAGATGCAAGATCAAAAAGGTGGCACAGGGTATTCTGCCTGCGTTTCATGTCCTGGAAGCAAGAACTCACTGCATAATGAGTAAAAGGGCTTAGACATACCAACGAGGGAATGAGTTTTACGAACGGTTCGGAAACTTGTTCTGTCACCAATTTTGATGTATGACCTTATGAGCCAATTCAGTGACCCTAGATAACAGAGTTACTGCAAAGCACTTGGAAACAAAGTCTTGTTTTGAAATAATGATTCCTGGTTAAGCTACTTGGAAGAAAATTCAAATACTTTAGTTATACTAATTAGAGAGATGGGATTAATTGGAGATTCGAATCGTCAGATTTGAGTTTAAGGAGGGGGGTCACCAATACAATCTTCCAACTCTTTAGGAAAATAAGTTCTCTAGAATCCCATTGAAAAACAGAATAGAAAAAAACTTGGGGAGGTTTTTAAAGATGCGATCCTGGGGCCTTTAGCTTTTGTATTAATATCCGAATCTCCGAGTTATTTCAAGGACAACACAGGTTAGAGAGCTTCAAGGAATCTTTGCACTTTCCTTTGTATAAAAGCTGAATATCTAGGATTAACCCCCAGCGTTAAGTTTGGACCATTTCTAAAGACTATGCAATTATCTCCGCTTTTTCTGTTTATTCAGTATTTACGCATCGTAAAGAAAAAACTAATACTTTATCCATAGAGATGCTTCTTCAAGCCTCGCTATATTTTTTCAAAGAAATAATTCCGTGTTGAAAGTTTAAAATCTCTCTTAGGCTCTTTAAAAAGTTTAAAGATTTAATTAAATATGGTTTACTATTCATTTCTTGGATCTAATTTTGTTTACAATATACTTAAAGACGACAAGTCCCGAAATTACTCGATTCCTTAATTCATTACTCGGAAAAGCGAAATTCTATGCTCACCTATGCCAGATATTTCGCACCTTTCTCCGATATGCCATCCATTGCACCTGTAATGAGGCAATAGGTTTAGAAATTAGATTACAAGAGTGCATGCTAGGTAAAATATGAAAACTAAGATCTTACAAGCAATGTCTTCTGCCATCTGCTGTTTGCTCACAGAATCCATTTTCACCGCAAAAGTTTGGTGGACAAAGTTCTGAAAGAGTAAGATTGCACTAATTAGGAAGTGTTTATTCAGTTCAACGAGTTAAGAGTGTGGCGGTATCATCCACGTAAGCCAGTAACAACCTCCAGACAAGCGTGATCATTTGTCTAGTGCAGGGGTGTCCAACACAATATCGTTCGTTCACTTATCCACTTCACTGGTAGGGGATGTGTAGCGGTATCTACATAAGCCAATAACAACCTCCAGACAAACGTGATCACTTATCGTAGTGGTACATTACGTGGTAACGAATCGGAAGGTACCAAGTTCTTTCCTTCTAAAGGGTATTACGAGTTTTTCCCCCTTTAGTGAAAAAGGTGAGGTGGCAACAGAACGATTAAGAAATTTAATTTTATTGCTGCATACTTCGATGAAGTCTGACGTCACAAATCGAATCTCAATTTTAAATAAGATTTTCAGTAAAATGCTTTTGCAAGGTCAGATGTGGAGTGTTAACGCATACAAAATGGATGCATAAAAGTTGTTTTAAGTATAATATACGTTAATTCTATTTACCATGCAAACTGCCCATGCGATTATTCATTCGATAAATATGTTGGAATGTATGATTAGTGCCGTCGTCTACTAGCATAAGACTCGAAAACTTTTCGAAAAAATCTCAAAAGAGGCAAAAATCAAATTTTTTTATCCCCATTTTATAAAAACAATTACTTTAAAAGAGTCAAGTCTCAAGAAATATGGAGTTATTACACTTTGATTTGACGAAAATAGGCTAGTGGCTGAAAACTCAATTAAATAACATTAGCATTTGTTGGCGCAAGTAGGTTTCTGAAGTTAATCGACTTCTAAAAATCACTTAGTCGTTAATTAAGATGACTCTAAGAACAAACTTGAGACGACTTTGAAATTTCCTATTTTTAAAAAATAGGAGTGATAAAAATTGAGTATTAACTTCTAATTGATAAACTTTGTAAAAGCAAGAGCCGTGATAAACATTAGTTGTGTACAAGACGCCACAATACAAAATGATTCCGTTACTACTGTATACTTTTAAAAACTGACGTAATCTGACCCAGACCGAATAAATCTATTACGACACAAAAATTGGACCAGATATTTGCGTCCTACTTGTGTGTGTATGGAGGAAGGGAATCTAACAAAATACAAACCTCAAATCGGAAAATTCTTGAACACTATAGAACAGGGATCGACAATCTATAGTACGCGGGGCACATTTGGCACGCAGTGCAACTGTCAGTGACGCTTAACAAATTTGTCAATTTTTGAGTGGATTGAAGTTCATATTTGACAAATATCTTCTGAATTATGGATTACGGAATTACGAAAAAATTTGTGAGATAACTCTAAACATAAATCTATACCCATTTTGTAAATTTATGAATGTCATTGCTAGAGAGGTTCAACTGTTTGAAGAGAGAAAATTGCATGCACTCCGTTTTCCGCTCTTGGTTCTAAATGTCTGAAGAAATCTTACATGAAAAGCATCGAGTTTATAAAGAAGCAGCTTAACAACTGAAGGTTCAGAATTGTGTCAAATTGAAATTCACACTTTAAACCAGTGCTTCTCAAACTTTCAATACTTGCGACCCAATTTTCGGTCATAATTTTCTTCGCGCCCCCCTCCCCCATCAAACAATAACAATATATTGGGTTCACTAATAATATGCTTTGACGTAAATCGACAAACCCCATACAAATTATCAAGATAAGTATTGAATTTTTTTAATTTTACATATGACAAGCCCATGGGGTCACTAGTAATCGTTAAACTTCTTTGCATGGCATTGTTAAATTAATTATCAAATGCAATGTGTAGCACTGATACATTTATAAACATATCGATGTAAATGCGTATTTTACTTTTTATTATGTCAGAATGTATTTTATTTCGTTTCCTTTCAGTAAATTAATATTTTTAAGTTATGTTTTATTTTCGATTTTTGATATGCTCGCGCCCCACAGTTTGAGAAACTGCTTTAAACCCCATGATAATGCGATATGAAGTTTCTCTGCAGAGACCAGGTTCGCATTAAAAATTTTTATTTAACAATATTGAAGGGGAATTTATATTTTACGCTGTATCTTATTTATATGTGTTTAAAAGATATCATATGTACAATTTAATTTTTTTTAATTAATGTTAAAGGAATAGTAGTTTATGTTTATTTTTTGTTGATAACTTTAAATGATGCGAAATTAATATAATAAAACTGTAAATCTGTATTATTGATCTGTATTGTCTAATCCTCTGCATGCATTACCGCACGAATCTAATTATTTGAAATATGTTCTACTGTGTGGCATGCTGAATCATATTGGTAGATTGGTTTGGCACACCACAGCTAAAAGGTTGCCGACCACTGCTATAGAAGTTCAGTTTATGCAAAAGAAGCTTGTAATATGAATCATTGTTTAAGATTACACGAAAACCATTTTTACCTATGCATATTTCACCCGGATACATGGGACTGTTTGAATTATCCAGATATCCCTTTTTACAACGACATTTAAATCCTCGGTCTGCATCAGGAATGCAATCGGCTCCGATGCTGCAATAGTTAAGTTCCTTCTTTTCGCACTGATTTAGACCTACAGGAAATTCAAAAGAGCAGTTTAGTGTAGGGGAAAATATCCTTATCTAAAACTTGGAAGCTATTTAAGTACCATCAATTACCAAAATGCTAGATAATGAAACTGAAATGCAATGTTGATAGCGAAATCTTCGAGAAAAAATGAACACATTTTCTTCCCAGGTCTAAAACTCTACCGAAATGAAAACATTGCCCATTTTTAAATATCGCAAACCCCGTACCTTATTTTGACTTCTTACAAATTTCATTGTTATTTTAAATATTTTATTACATAAAAACCCGTTCCTAAATATGATTATGCTAGATTGAAATAAGCTAGTCGGTTTGAGTCATTGGTGCTACGACTACATTAAAGTTGCTGTAAGCACTTGTAAATTTACCAATAGTTCCATTTTTCACGCTAGTATTTCAAATACATCTGATTTAGAAGCAAGGGAAGTGAAGATTGGTCAAGAAAGTTAAAAATTGGTTAAGTCCTGAAGGGTATTTTTCCTGCAAGATATCTTCAACAATTGCTTTAAAAAGTTCTGTATATTCCGGCGTATTACGTGTACCTATATCTCTACGCCGCATTTTCTTAAATTTTCAGGTGTATTCGTCATATAACGCACACACTTTCTAAGAGACTTGGATAGGACATGGGTAAAAGCATTGAACTTTGACAAAAACGATTACCATAAACAGGTCACGAAATTCCTGATTTCGTTTTACTTTTGCTTTGTAGACAGTTTTACAATAAAACCCACCGTTGTTTTTAAAGGAAAGCTGAAATAAAATCTCTGGTGTTTTCATCCATGTTCATACACAAGAACTCAGTGGCTGAACATACACCCCCTCTACCCTTGCAGGGCGGGACTCTAGGGGGCCCCAGAGTGACTGACGCCAAGTACGCATCCTTTGTAAGATCTGGCTTAGAGCACAAAACCAGATTTTGCAAGAGGGGCCTTAATATTCTTCGTTGCGCCATTGCGAATACTGTAAAATTTTGGATTAATAAATGTTTGGTGAAAGCTTCCAGATGCCTTCAAGAATTGAAAGTGTTTGGGGGCATGCTTATATCCCACCTAATTGATAATACGCAAAAATTGCCGACAGAGCGACACAGACACGGCTTTTATTCCAGGCATATGAACGTCATCAATTCAACCTTTAGATGTGTATCAATAACTATTCAAAAGTTTAAAAAACGACAGTGGAATATGGATGTTAGAAGGTAAAAAATCATTTGAAAATGGAAGCCAAATGCATACGTTGAAGTTTATTCTTTTACATGCTGATATATTTTTTTTTAAGGCTATAGTTTTTATACCACTCATCCTCAAATTTCGATCTTATTTTTTGTATTAAAAGTGCACGTTATTTACCGGAATATTTTAAATTTATGAAAAATGTCATTCAAGATAAATTATAGAGCAACATTCTTTCCTGCCTCATTTTAAGTTGTCTGCGAACCAAAGTAAATTAATTATTGGGAAAGAGCTGAAAAGTCCCGCGGATAGTATTAATTTCCTTTTTTCATCATACTGCAGTGATCTCCACTTTATGATCCATGAGTATTCAGCTCGCAAAAGACACTTTTATCGTTTTCTGTGTTAAAAGGAACTAAAGTTTTAGAATTACGTTAAAATGTCTCTCTGCCTGGTTGAATTTAAAATAAGTTATTCAATCCCGAAGATTAGCAATTACTGTTCTAGCGAATGCAAGATTCTTACGTTTTTAGTATGAATAAGTTTTAATTAGTCTTCTGCCGATGGAAGACGCAATGAAATTGATAACAGACTTACTTGACACAGAGAGCAACAGCGCATTTTCAGCATTAAGTGGGACTTTTTCAAGCATTTCTTCATCCTTGAAGGCTTCTTCGATATTGGAGTCTACCTCTTGAATAATTTCGGAGATGCTCTCGTTTCCTTCCGAGGCCAGCGTCAATTTCCAGTGAACGATTAAACTGCCTTTCTCGAAAGCAACATCTATAGCTGCGAGAGTTTCCCTGATTTCTTCACTCAAAACTATTAATATCTAAAAGTAAAGAGATTATTTAGTTTCACTAATATAAACCAAACCCTCCAACTGCCCCGAGGTGGCCAAAATCACAGCGGTAACTGTAGTGGTGGTATCTATATAAACCAGTAATGGCCTCCATGATCGTTTTGGCATGGTGGTTAAGATACTAGTTCTCTGATCGGAAAGTACCCAGTTTTAATCTTCTTTCGTTGGTGACCCTGGCCATGCAAAAAGAACCACAGCAGTCGTGGCGCCATCTATCCACTGCAAATTCAACCAGCAAAGCGGTCACACACGATGACGCAACCCCTCGAGCCGTCACGCACTCAAAATGACGCAACTGCTCACTCTCTCACTGGCAGGGGAATAGTGTGGAGGTGGTATCTATATAAACCAGCAATAACCTCTATGCCATGACGATCATTTTGGCATGGTGGCTAAGATACTAGTTTTCGGATCGGAAGGTTGCCAGTTCTACAAAATCAAGACTTATGGATGTTTACACTGAACACAAAAGTTATAGTCTGATCTTTGAAGAATTTCAAATAACTAAGGAAGCAATTTTTGCAATTTCGCAACTTGAAGTTAATAGCATGAAATCATTCCAAGAGTGAGAGGAGTTATTCTATTTAGGTGGCTCGAATATGGTTAACAAAATTAAATCATAAAATAATTATGCCAGTTTAAAAATCGGCGATTTTAAGGTGGTAGCCCGATACCTTAAGTTACAAAAACTACAACTTCTGCGATTCTAACGCTAGTAGAGAAACCAGTCGCTTGGCCAGCACGAAATGCAGAATTACGCCGGAGTAAAACGTACCAAATTAAAATTGATATTCTACGCGCAGAAACTGATAATGTATGTAAAAAAAATCACAACTATTACATAGAATATAGCAAATTCAACTGAAAATTTGAAAACTGTCTTTCAGGCATTTCAGCTAGTTTCAGATAACTTTAACACCCTTAGTCCTTTAAATCTGTCAGTGTCGTTGAATTATAAAAAAAAACTAATTTTATAAATTAGTTTCACTAAGAGTAAGTGTAGATTAGTTGCGATTTTAAAATAAGTCTCCAAAAAGAGTTTCAGGTCACAGGTTCAACAAGTCCTTTGTTAAAATTTCTGAATTTATAATCCTCGACAATTGACAAAAATCGTCGAGTACCTCGGTTTTTGATTATTCAAATGGTTAGAAATTTCTACTTACCGTTTCAATTGATTCAAGTCTTTTCCTCAGGAAAAGATCAGAAGATTTGTCATATAGATCTTGATGAAATTCTTCACCGGGAAGTCTCAGAGAAGTTTCCAACACAACAGGAGCTTTAAAAAAGTTATTTAAAGTTAAATAAATCTTAGACAAACCCCCTCTCCCCCCTCATTTAGCATATACATTGGCATTAAAATTCCATTTAGGATTAAGCATATATTACATATTGAGCCCCATTCAAGAGAAACCATGTCGGAAGTGAGGAGTATATTAAAATAGATTGCTTTCTGTAAGATAACCAAGTCGAGATGTATTCAAATTCGATAATTTCTTCACTTGCTAAAGACTAGGGCATGCATTCGGGACAGTTTTCCCATTATGTAAATACGGCCTTGAACGTTAAAGATTACAGAATGCCTACGAGGTGTGACAAAAAACGCGAGACTGGTACAGAATCAGTTCTCCATGAACTTTCAAAGTAGTTCCCTCCAGCAATCACATTTCTGGATTTGGTGTTGCCATTGATGGTAACAAATCTGGAACGAGGTATTTGAAAGGCCTTACAGGAGATCCTCCGTTTTTGCCTGAACCTCTTCAATTGAGGTAAAATGGGTTCCCTTTAAGCAAGATTTAACTATAGGAAATTAAGTCACATGGAACCAAAAGGTGAATAAAGAGGATGCCCCATCACAGTAATATTTTTGTTGGTTAAAAACTGCTCGACAGATGGAGCAGTGTGAGAGGGTGCATTGTCTTGGTGCAACAGACATCCACACTCCCCAATTCTGTCCTTTCCCTTTTTTTTCCACCGAGTCTTTAATACTTCAATGAAGTAGTAGTGTTAATTAACAGGGACCACTGATTCGAGGGGAAACCCACTCAAGTTTAGGCAATGTTTTGGTTTGTAGTTTCTTACCTTGGGCACCCAGCACGTTCATCTTCCACACCTTGCATTTTACCCATTTGATCTCCCTCGCATTCCATGCTTTAGCATACAATTTTGTACACATTTAATGTATTTCTATTGATCTAAAGTTCAATCTAGCGAAAATCGATACGCAAGTACAGAAAATTCTTATTAATTTGTAAACAAGTTATATTCAAGACCATTACAATCCATGCAACGTTGTGGCAATAACAAATCGTGTTTTTTTTAAAGTAAACTTATCTGCATGAAAAATCGTTCTAGATTGACATTTGTACTCTAACAATTTAAATATTGTTATTCAAAAATGAAAAAGTTCTGTTCAGTTGAAAATTATTCTTTGATCTGAAAGATCTCAAGCTCATAATCAATGCCTTTTCTAATTCAATGTCAAAGTATACGAGTCACGAGAGGAAAGACAACGAATCATTCACGTGCTTTGTCATTTGTATAACTTCCAGTTTAAAATTCATGAACGTAATATTAACGCTGTGGAATATTAAGTCCAGAGTTTTATTCACGCGAGAGCATCCGAAAGATAAATGTTTTGTGCAAAATTAAATTTTTCCCGGTTTTCGCGAACTCATTTCTAAATATTATTTAAAGAATTAAGTACCACAGATGAATCGTAGAAATAGACCGACCAGAAAAAAATTGAATTCTTAAGAACCATTCCACCATTTTTCGCTCTTTTGGATACAATTTATTGCATTTAAACTAGTTCTTCTCAAACTTTCAATGTTTGCGACCCAATTTCCAGTCATAATTTTCATGGCGCCTCTTCTCCATACTCTAATAATGTATTGAATTCAATAATACTTTGACGCTAAGGCTACAATACGACTTTAATTATAAACTGTACAAATTATGATAAATATTAAATTTTGTTCATGAGTTTGTATATGACAAGCCCATGGGATCAATAGTAATTATTAAACGTTCTTAACTTTGTATTGATGAATTAATGATCAAATACATTAAGCAGTACTGATACATTTATAAGTATATCACTGTAAATGAGTAGTTTTATCTCTGAATGCATTTTGTTTCGATTCCTTTCAGTAAATAACGATTTTTTAAAATGTTATTCGAGTTTTCGATATGCTCTCGCCCCCCTGATAGGATTGTCACGCCCCCCTAGGGGCGAGCCCCACAGTTTGAGAAACGCCGATTAAAACGCAAAAGAAATTACTATAGTATTAGTGTTTACAAAAGGAAAATGGCTATTAATAAAACGAGCTACCAAAGGGTTTCTTTCCAAGTGCTTGGTAATTTGAAGAACACTTATTTAGAGCAAATTTAAAGTAGCTAGAAGAGTTTTAGTTAGCTTTACAAAAAATCTTACCTTCACATTTCTTTGTCTTGGGATGTCTTATGAAAGATCTTCCACAATCACAAATACCTTTACCTTTCACAGAAATGCATCTTTCATTTAACAATACCTTACACTCACTGGCACTATTGCAGAACTTCTGGGTGTATTCCGTAACTCTTTCCTTTGAGTGGACAGATGAGGAATTGGTAGTTAATGTTTTAGGGGTAGTTGGAGGAAATATTTCACCGAGGACGTCATCTTCAAATTCTATATTCGGTCCAAATTTGTCAAATTCTTCCTCTTTGAAAGGCGTGATAGTTGAAGCCGAATCTCTTACGATTTCGATTTTGTTTTCGTCAGAATGAGATGTACGATCATTTGAATCCAACCGAGTGTTATCAAAGCTACCGATAGCACTATCCTCAGATGTCACAAAATTGGTTGGCTGCTTTCCTTCAGGAGTCTGTCGATTCAAGTCTACTGACCGTGGCATATCTGGTGAATCGTCAAGTCGAGCCCCCCTCCTTCGAGACGGGGGTGAAGACGACAATACTGGCTCTTGAACCAAGTTAATTGTTGCATTATCACTACCAAATAAGCTACCTGCTCCGCTTCCATCAAAAAAGAAACGCTGCTTGTTTTTTGATGCAGTTGTAACCTCTGTAGATGGTCTTAGAGAAAAGGGCTCTGTTAAACCAACGTGGTCTTCATCGCAATCCTCTTCAAAGTGATCAAATGGTTCAAGAGTTGCATTCCCGAGAGGGTCATTTTGAAGAACAGTTTCCGATTCTGATGAAGCGTCAATTTCGAATGCTCCAGAAGAAAAACCGTCTTGGTTTTGAAGAAACATGGAACTCTGGCCGCCTTCGTTAAACTTTTTTTCAGATGTTGAAGTACTAGATTCCATTTCTTGAACCAAGTTGATTGTAGCATTGCCTCTGTCAAATAGGCCACCAGCTCCACTCCCATCAAAAAAGAAACGGGGATGGTCCTTTAATGTAGTCGTAACCTCGGTAGATGGGCTAAGAGAAAAAGGTTCCGTTAATTCAACATGGTTTTCGTCACAATCTTCTTCAAGATGATCAAATGGCTCAAGAGTGGCATTCTCCAAGATATCATCGTTTTCAAATACCGATTCAATTTCCGATGAAGGTTTTATTTCAGAATATTCTGAAGATATATCGGGACGAAATTTAGAGCTACGGCTGGTTTCGTTGAAGAAACTTTTTTCATCCACTCTCAATGTAGCAGATTCCGTTTCATTATGTGTTGGATGGAAAACCAGTGGAATTTCTATATTTGTCTGAGTATGGTTACTTTCAGTGTCACCATCATCAAATTCATCCGACGAAAGAGGCTCGTTAGGATCAAAAACTGGGATATTTGAGGTTTCAGGGATACGTGAAGTTTCAGACAGTTCTCTGCCATCACCGCTTCCGAATAAGTTCAGTACGTCCCAGAATCGACGATCATCAACATTTCCATCTCCCAAAACTTCAAGGGATGTTGATACCTTCTGTTCAAGTGTATCTAACTCATTTATATCTGTGACCTGGCTTTCATTTCGAATTTTGTGCTGACCAAGAACATGTTCATTTGATGACTTTTGAGTAGATTGTATAAATGTGCTTATTTCGTGAATTTGATCCATAAATTTTTCAGTAAGATTCTTATCAAAACTTTGAGATATTTCTTTTATTTGATCATCACTTTCAAAGCCAAGGGCATCTCCAACAATTTTTGCCTCTTCAGTAGAATGCAAAGTCGTCGTTTCTTGCTCATCCACTGAAAGTACCTCATCTAATGCCGTTTCTCCACTTCCAAAATTCAGGAAACTAAAAAAACTTCTATTGCTTCCAAAGATATCCTGTGTAGTCGAGTCAAAATCTTGAATACCTCTTTCCCCACTTCCCATGTTAAACAAACCTCCGAAAAATCTGCTTGCATCAGTCGAAGATTCTAAAGACTTGTCTGTTAAGGGACTATGATCGTCATCCACTACCACCTCCGTCGAATGATCGTCATCCACTACCACTTCCGTCGAATGATCGTC
>BMAV01005715.1:0-80248 GCA_019973955.1 Trichonephila inaurata madagascariensis | reverse complement strand
ACAGTATTCTTTTTTTTCCCACATATGCACATGAAACCCCCGTTTTGAGAGAAAGTAAAAATCTACGTTTATGGAAAAAACCCCACCCCTTTTTTGCATAATTTTATCAGAAAAATAAATATATTTTATTTCTATTGAGAAAAGTTATTTATAAATAGATATCATTAAAAAAAATCATTATATTTATTATACACAGTATTCTCAGTTTTTTTCCCCACATATGCACATGCAACCCTGATTATGAGAGGAAGCAATAAACATCTACGTTTATGGAATAACCACCCCCCCTTTTTGCATAATTTTATCAGAAAATAAATATATTTTATTTCTATATGAGAAAAGTTATTTATAAATAGATATCATTAATAAAAATCATATATTTATTATACACAGTATTCTGTTTGTTTCCCACATATGCACATGCAACCCTGATTATGAGAGGAAGCAATAAACATCTACGTTTATGGAATAACCACCCCCTCCCCTTTTTGCATAATTTTATCAGAAAATAAATATATTTTATTTCTATATGAGAAAAGTTATTTATAAATATATATCATTAATAAAAATCATATATTTATTATACACAGTATTCTCAGTTTGTTTCCCACATATGCACATGCAAAAGTAGATACACTTTTTTTAAAAAGGGATTTTCTTAAAATTATAGATGTAAGATATTTTGTTGATTATTAATTCTTTTTTAATATGCGTAGATCAGTAGTGCACACAGAAATTTTTCAAGGGACAGGGGGAGGGGATCCTGGGTCAGAAGTCCACCATTCTCCAATTATGCTCCAATATGGCCCCCAACATATTCTTTTGATTTTATCAATTTTCAGAAACAAAAAACAGTAAAAAATTACTAACTGAATAAGTAATTAGCATTAATTAATAACAAATAATTAATTCAATTTTACTTACTATATACATAGAACTATAATCAATCGAAAAGAAAGTCAAGGGCTTTGGGGTGAGTCAGGTACCGGGGATTTCCCTTGAGTGCGCCACTAGCGGAGATAATTTTTTTTAAAAAAAGGATAAGGCTCTTGAAGTGACAAAACTTTGCCACTGCTGACATATATAGTGATATTATATTGATAATATTAAACACTAAATATAGTTGTAAGGATAAAGTATTTTTAGAACAGAATATTATTCACAAAGGAAAAGTATTGTTTAACTATCGTGTAATCAAACTAATTATTCCTATATAATGGGCTCAATTCATGTAACAAAGTGGCGCACACAAGCAGGGTGTCCTAGGGGTTCGGACACCCCCCATAGCCCTTGATTTTTTTTCCCGATTGGTTATAATCCTTTGTATTAGGTAGCGCACACAGGAATTTTTCAGGGGTGTCCGGGGTTGAAAGTTCACCATTCTTTCTGCTATTTTTGATTTTGTCGATTTTTAGGAACAAATCGCAGTAAAAAACTAATTATTGAATAAATAATTAGAATTAATTAATAAAAATAATCATTAATAACAAACAAATATTTAATTACATTTTACGTATTATATACTTAGAATTATAACCAACCGGAAAAAAAATCAAGGGCTTTGGGGGGGAGGTCCGGACCCCCAAGCCCTTGTGTGTGCCACTGTATGCATATAGCACGTAAAATTTAATTATGCATTAGTTTTTAATAATTTTATTAATTAATGCTAATTATTTATTCAATAATTAATTTTATATTGTTTTTGTTCCCGAAAATCGACAAAATCAAAAGAATATGTTGAGCGGCGTATTGGAGCATATTACCAAAATGGTGGACTTTTGACCCTGGATCTCCCCTTGAAAAATTTTTGTGTGCGCTACTGATTTGATGTCATAGTCACACGATAAAAGCAATCATGTGTTTCTAGTGGCGTAACGGAAAACAGTTGGGTAAAGTATTTTTACCATCACGTAAAAATATTTATATATTAAACTTATATATCTAAATATAAAATTAAACTGAGTCTGAGTAAACGAAGGAAATAACGTATAAAACATTAGAGAATATTTTCGGTATTTATTAAAATGGAAAATCTAACAACAGTCGACACAGATAACCTGGTAACTTCAATAAAAACAATACACTAAGAACGACAGGAAAACTGTAAAAAATTTGATTTCAAATTCTTACGAAAGAAAAAAAGGTATCACTTACCTTATTCTTCGTTTCTGAATCCCAGGATGAGCTTGACCTAAAAAGTTCGATTATATTCTAGCATAAATACTACAACTCTTAATAAGGAGAGTTTTTGTATGACGTAAAAATGATTTAATGAAAAAAGAATAAGAAACTGATACATTCCGCGTTTTAAGACAAAGACAATGCTACTATTACTAATCACTTCCAGGATTTGTTCATCAAGTTCCCTGGCATTGCACAAGAGGATGTTCTCGCAGATATTAATTAAAAAGTTATCCAATTTCGCTATAAATATTATACTCCTTCCCTTTCGATTTTTTCGTTTTTGAGAACCACTTTATTTATCTCCACTCATTTTAGGGCCGCGTTTCTTCTTGTCTTACTAACAAAATCCCAGCATAAGAACCAGAATATTAAATTCCGTTTAAAAAAAAAAACACTTCTAATATTGCTGTGGCGTGGCTACAGTGGACGTGGTTAGAGCGCAGGGCCGATCCTAGGGTTATCGGCCGCCCTCGTGCGAGCACCTAATGTGCCTCCTCCCCCAGAGAACTTTTCATATTTTGACTAATACATAACGTTGACGTTAAAAACTCATCTACTTATATAAGAATAAAAAGTAAAACACATTAAAAATAATTCAAATAAAATTTGAAGTGTAAAACTTCATTTTTTAGCCAGGTAATGAGTTATAATAGCGACAAAATACTTTAACAAAATAATAAACTCTCTAACAAAAATATAACCTTTAAAATAAAAAGAAACATTTTATAATTATAAATGCAAAGCAACAGAATTTACTCAAAAAATACAATCTAATAAAAATAAATACTCTGAGGCACAAATCTCGTGAAATGAAAAGTATATAAATCAGTCCTTCTACTAAGACTAAGAAATAAACTACACCGTAAAATCCGGTGTATAACACGCAATTTTAACTCAAAAAATAAAATCGAAATTTACGGGTGCGTGTTATAAGTCGGGTATAAAAATGAGAGCTTTAAAAATACAAAAAGATGAGCATAGAAAAAGATCAGACTTTTGCATGTATGAACTTAAAGGGTTGTAATTCTGAAAATACACTATATTTTTACTTTAAGCTTGGAATAATATAATATTCAAAACATAAGATCATTGTACACATGCATTTCAGGTTTCTTCGTAAAAAAGGGTGGGCGTGTTATATGGCGAATATGTGTAGGGGCACGTTATACGCCGGATTTTACTGTAACTATAAAATAATTTTCCTGGCTTTCTGAGAAGCAAACTTGTTAATAGTTTCGGTTAAATCAATTTTTTCTAAGATTTCGGATTCAATTATGGCTAAATCTTAAAGCCTTTCTTGTGTGATTATTTCTCAAGTAATTTTTAATTTATTGAAACTTCTTTCACCGGAAGCTGCAGAAACAGGTAAGGTTGAAAAATTTATTAATGCTAGAGCGAAATTGGGAAAACAGGGAAAAGATCATTTTTCTCTATAATTTCTAATATCTCAGTTGACTGGTTTTTTACCAGGAAAAATACCTTTGTATGAAGTTATTTCATTGAAAAGCTATATACCGTCTATATCTTATTTTGGAATTTCTTTTTTATTTTATCTTATTGTTCCAGCAATAGGTTTTTTTTTTCTTTTCAAAAGTTCATCTAAAAGTGGATAAGTTCTGTACCAGTTGTCTCCTTTCAACTCATGTTCTTCCCAAATTTTTATGTGCTTTTCAAACTTTCAATACTGGCGCCCCCCTTTTCAATCACAATTTTTATCGCGCCCTTATACATTAATAATGTACTGAATGCACTTTGACGCTAAATCTACAATTTTTTTATTATAAACCGTACAAATTAATAACATAAGTATTAAATTTTGTATAAGTTACTTTTAAGCAAAAAAATTAAGTAATGGATAATTATTATGTTATTTTTCTTTTCTCTAATTTTTAAATGAGAACATATTGCAAAATGCGGTGGCTGCTTAGAAGACAAAATATAGATATCAACTAAATATAGAAAAAGAACTCAAAGGGTCAATTTCTAATCATAAGCATTCCTTTGAAAAACTTTGCTCTACAAGACAAGCCCATGGAAATCGCTAATACTTATTAAACTTGTTCTTAATTTAGTATTAATTAATTAGTTATAAAATACTCTGTGCAGCACGCACACACACACTGATACATTAAAAAGTATCCCGGGAAGGGTACCCGCTCTTTGCACGATTTCTTTTTATAAGCAAAAAAACATTATTGATATAATCGCTGAATTGTAAGGAAAAGGCCGGCCCCGACAATGTTTAAAAAAAATGTAAAATGTTTTTTTGGAAATGATTGCTCAAATTATAATTTAGTTTTAAGCGAACTGTTTTTGGCCTCGCAAATTGGCATTTAAATTGATTTTGGGGATAAAAGAAAATAAAATTCCGATGAAAAAATAATTGTATTATTTTTAATATTTAAAGCGAAAAGATTCCCAACATTTTTTTTAACCCTGGGTAGTCGGGCCGATACTAATGGCCCAAAGGGGGTTATTGAGTCACTAAACCTTTTTTAAAATTATTTTATAGTCACAATAAAATCGTAATTTCCAGTGAATAATTTAATTAAAAAATATATTTACCTACCAAGAACTTTTAAATGTTTAAAATTTTGGGTGCCCCTTTAAAAAGACACAAATCACAGACATTTTTCCCCAACATTATAGGAAGTTATTTTGCAGGCAAAACTGTCATTTTTTTGTTCAAGTTATTGTAATTTTAAAACCCCAGGGATGTTCGACAAATAGCATGTTGAACTTTTGTTTTGTTTGGTTTTTTTTGGACAAAGCAAAAATGTGTTTTTCTGATCCCCAAAGGCCATTTTTTTAGCTGATGGAGTTTTTTTTGGAAAAGCTTTTTAAAAATTTTTTCTTTGGTTTCATTTTTCCATCGCTTTTCAAATTTACTTAAATATGCATTATTTAAAAGCGGGTTTCCCCCCCCCCTTTTTTTTATCGGGTTTTAACATCTTTAAAAAAAGAGTTTTCAAAAATTTTTTTTTGTTTTTTTTTTTTTTTTGCTTTTTTTTTAAAAATTTTAATATATATTCTTATCATTTACCAAACATTTACCTGCTCATCATGCTCATTTCCCAAAACCCACAAAAAAGTCGTACAAAAAGGGAATCAGTTTCACTAAGTTATTCATGGGGGGATGTAGCATGAAACAAAAAATTTTTTTGGAAAAAAAGGGACCCAAAAGGGGAACTAAAGTAAAAAGGGTACCTTAAGATTGAAAAAAACGTTTGTCCCCCCAAAAAAAGGGAGATATGTGACAAATATTTTTTAGTTCACGTTAAGACTGTGGGAACGGGGATGATAGTACCCAGGGCCATTGGTAACAATTAAACATTTTTTCCCACAGAATTACCGATTTCGTGCACTCTGTGCTCGGCATGACCGCTCCCGGTTTAAAAAAGTGTATTAAATTAAAATTTTGGGATGATCTAAAAAATTTTAAAACTTTTTTCATTAGGGCTTTATATGTTTGGGAATATCAAAAAAAATAAATTTTGGCCAAGTAATCCTTCAAAGTGCTCTCTGTGTTTTTCCCAAAAATCAAAAAAATTTTCCAAGGAAAAAGCGCAGCAGAAATGGTTTATTTCAATTTCCCCAAAATTGAAAAAAAAAATACATAAGAGAGGGACTTAACTAACCTACAAGTAAGTTCGAAGGTCAAAACCGCAGAAAATACATTCTGCTGCCTACAGCTAATGTACAATTTTTTAAAAATTTAAACAGTGAGAATTTTTATCTCCCAAAAAATTTTTGATTGGGGGTCTGGGTTTTGTTTTTCTCTGAAAGAGAAGTTTTTAAATTTGAAAAAAAAAAGAATAAAAAAATCTCTCATCATGGGTTTTAAGAAAAACAAATCAAATGCTTTTTTTTTGGGTTTTAAAAAAAAAGAAAAAGCTAATGAGGTTTTGAAGTAGAAGCTTTTATTTTTTATGACGTAATATGGCAGATGATATACATAAATTATATCAGAGTAAATGTGTATTTTTTTTATTATGTCAGAAAATATTTTGTTTTACTTCATTCCAGTAATAATTTTTTTTAATCTTTTATTTTCGATATGCTAGCGCCCCCCTAGGAGGTGCGCCCCACAGTTGGAGAAACACTGGTCTATACATATAAAACATTTATTTCCAACTGTGTCTCCCTCTTCTGAATCTGGATCGATTTCAGGGGAGGAACCATATTTGCTTATACTCTTCATCATTTGATTCTTCCTCATCATAATCACGAACAGAATTTCTTCATCCGAAAGTGCTGTTGTACTATATCTCTGTTAAATACTGTATCTATTAAATTACTTAAATATCACATTTCTTCATCATAACTATAATAATACGCCATAGCATTCAGAACTGTAACGGCGATTTACGCGCAGGGTATGACATTTCCCGAAAAAGGCGGGATCCAAAAAAAAAATATTTAGAATTCGCCTTCAAGCTAATCCCCCTCAAAAAGGGTAAGGGTCTTAAAGTCCACACGAGAAACTATCCATTTTCCAAAAAAAGGTTTTGAAGGACTTTAAAAAAAGGGAGACGCAATACCCCTAGCAATTTTGTTTTAAAAATTTAAAATGCCGCCCCCCCTTCCCCTCCCCCTCTCTATATATATTATTTTAAGTCTTAAAAAAAAACCCCAAATTAAGGAAATAATTACTTGTTATTATTTTAAACGAGTGAAATGAAAAAAAGGAAGTTATTTAAGCAGGCCAATTTGTTTGAAAAAAAAAGCCTTTCTAATGGTGGGGATCACAAGCGTTTTTTTTAACTTATAGTAGCTTCACTCAAGGCTAAAATAAAAAATCTTTTAGTGACCCCTATCTACCAAAAACCCCCTTTTTACCCTTGTCCCCTTAGGGGGGCTGAAACCGGGCATCGTAAAAGGGGAAAGGAGAAAAGTCCGTTTTGACCTCCCCCCCGGGATGGGGAGAAAACTACTAGTGAAAGAGTTTTCTAGTTCATGCTTTTAAAATAACCCCCCATCTCGAACCCTTCAATAAAAAAAAAACGCCAATTTAAAAATACAGAGTACAAAAAAAAAATAAAAAAGATACGTTAAATGAAAAGCCGCCCCGCCCTGCGCGGGGAAATGCCAGGTTAAAACCCCCGGATCTCCACTTATGCATTCTATATCTTATTAAAAATACCTTTTAAATTCTCCTTGGAAAATAGAGGTTTTTTCAAATTAAAGGACAATGCCCCCCTCCAAAAAATTTTCCGAAAAATTGATTCCCAAAAAATTTAAAATTTTTTTAAAGTTTTAAAGCCCTTCCCCTTTGGGGTGAACCCCAACCCTTCCCAATTTTTTAAAATCCTATTATCTAAATTCATTCCCAAAACCCTTTTTTCAAATTCCCTTTCCATGGGGTATTTTTGTTTCTGGTTTTCCCAACCACTCTTTTGGTTTTAATTTTTTAAAAACTAGGGGGTGCCTTTTACAAATTCCCCTTCCTGTTTTTAGGGGTTGAAAACAGGTTTCCCCATCTTTCTTTAAAAGGGGGGCTTAAAAAACCCCATGTAATTAATTTTAAAAATTATTTCCCCCCTTGGGTTGGGGGGGAAAAAAATTTTTTTTTTCCTCCCCAAAGGGGGAAAAGATTGGCCCGGGGACAGGGAGACCTTTTTTAAAACCCCCAAGAAGGGGAAAAGGGAACCTTTTTCTTTTGCCCCCCAATAAAAAACGTGTTTAAACCCTTTTTTAAATTTTTTTTTTGGGGGAAAAACAAAAATTTAAAACCTCAAAATTTATGGGGGAAAAAAACTTGGGGTTTTAATTTTTTGGAATTTTTAACAAAACCATTAAAAAACCTTTGGGCTTTAACCCAAAAAAATTTTTGAATTTCAATTTTAAATTTTCCCCGTGAAAAAATTTTCCCCCTTGGCCAAATTTTAAAAAATTTTAATCTTTTTAAAAAACTTTTAAAAATTTTTTTTTAAAAAATTTTTAACCCAAATTTTCTTTGGGTCCAACCCAACTAAAACCCCTTTCGGGTGGAAGGTTTCTATGAATGCTTTTTAAAATTTTTAAAGGTTAATTTTTAAAATTTTTTAAAATAACTCAATTCTTTTTTTTCGGGTTTTTGGGGAATTTTTTTAACTTTTAAATTTTTTTTTTTTTTTATTATTGCCTTTTCCCCTTTTTCCTGGTTTTTAAGGAAATTTTTAAAAAAAATTACATTTCATTTTTTTTCAAGTTTTCTGACTGAATTATGAAATTTCTGATTTAATACAAACATATTTTGTTGAATTTTTTTATTCTTTATAGAAATCATAGTTTCATTTCTGGAACAACTCTGACTTTGTAAAGTTTCCTTTTAAAGTTTCTAAATATAAATTAATAAAACATTAACATTATTATTATACTTATTTGCTTGTTTTTTCAAATATCTGAATACTTTGAGTCTAAACAGAACAATAAAACATTTTTTTTTTTTTAGAATAATTTGAAATTTCTAAGATAATTCAAAACTTTTTGACAAAAGCCACAATATCACAAAAGAAATCTAAATTTTTTTTAACTAAACTTGTATCTTAACTACATTAAAAATACTCAATATCATACAACCTTACTACTTATATAATAATGTTTCACATTTCTGTTTTGTTTGAAGAGAGAGAGAGAGAAATCACTTATCTACTTTATAAAATGTGTTTATCATATTTTTATTTCTGTAATAGATTTCACTATCACTTTAATTAAATAGTTTTAAACTACTAGGAGCAAATAAAAAAATGTTGCTTATATTTTTCAACTTTTATTATTGTTCTGTAAAAATAAACCTTTCATTAAATGCTTTTTATAAAAAAATTCTGCCATAGTTCTGACATTCTTATTTTTGCCTTTCTTAAAGATTTTAAATATTGCTATAGATTGTTATAGATGAATTTTGATTAATTTTATTAGAAGCATACAGAATGCTATACAATATTTTAGAGAAATTATACGATTTTAATGTATTTTTATAATAATTATACACATAACTAATTATTAGGTTGCATTAAATATTTTTTCAAATTCTCTAGGCAAAAGACCTTAATCAAGAAAGTATCGTGCAAATCACTCTTAAAATAGCAATGAATACAAAAAGAAAAAAGAATTTGTGCTTCTCAAATTCAATCTTACAAAATAATGGTTCTCTTAGCAGTCTTAGAGTATATTAGAAAAATTATATATACATGTATTTATTTCACATGTTACCTCAATAAAAAGAAAAAAAAATGTGTAAAGCAAACTTAACATACTTTATTTCTTTGAAAATTCTTTTCACAGTTTGAAGAAATTTAAATTAAATATTTAGAAATTATAGATTGGTTCATTTATTACTAAACAAAATTATCGTAATACGTTATGATTACAAACAAAATCATCAAAATAAATATAACTACGTTTTGCTTCAATTGCGAGCTATTATGAGGATCCTTTTAAGTATGGTAAATAATTAATGAATGTACTTAAAGGCTCATTAGTGTTTTGTATTTTAAATGAAGTACTACCGTTTTTCATAAGTGACTAAAATTATTTTTACACGAGAGGCAAATAATATTCTTTCATTTCAATAACAATGCCAATTGAAAATGTTTTAAGAAGATTACGGTACATTCAAGCTACGAAAACATACACTTAAATAGGATAATCAACATGAAAGTATTCTAAGAAACTGATGACAGTTATTTATATTTATTTATGTAAAACGAAAATAGTAATAGCACAAATGCAGCAAATTTTTTCCCTTTATCTTACGCAATAATTAAAATACCTGGGCATTAAATCTTAAAAATCGAAAAGAGAATTTGAAAGTGAAAATATAGTTACCGTTTTTGTTGTTCCGATATTTTTCTTGTCTGTAAAAGCGCAGGAAGCAAAATGAAATTAGTTCGGAAGTCAAATTGACGCAAAATTTCTTCAGTTTTCTTTGAAAAGAGGTCTTTTTTTTCTGAGGGTCATTCTGCCCCATTCTTTCCATTCGTCCTTAAGCATGTCATAAATCTTGATCGTGCTTTTCATCACTTTTATCAGATGCGTCGAAATTCTTCCTTGACGCCCTCTCCTTCTTCCCCCATGGGACCAGCGTTGAGAACTCAAGAATACTCCTTAAAAAAATAATTAACTATAGACTTGGAGAGTGACAAAAGACTTCTGGCGCTTATGGGCCAGATGTTTCTCGGAATGGAAAGCAGAACCCTTGCTGACTGAATGCACATTCGGTCTTTTGGTTGTTACAGAAATAAAAGAGAACCGGCAGAAATAAAATCTGATATTCATTTTCACTGGACCACTTCTGAAAAAAAATTCTAACTGTCAAGCCTTCGTGTAGCTTCTTAGTGCGATGTTTATTACAGTCAATCAATCAACAGACGCAGGGGTATTTTCATTTACAAGCAAATAACATTCTGAATGGATTTTTCCCCTCCCAAGTGTTATTTGTATTTCACTCCAAACGATCTTTTTGTCGAAGCGCTTTGAATGAAAAGTTTTTCCTGCTTTTTGACCACATACCACTCCTTGTTTTCTCATTAGTTTGAGTAATTTACCAGCTTTTTATTGTGGGTCTTGAATTCAGAATTTACACAGAAAATTTATATCCTTTGAAGTCAGCGACATATTATTTTATAATCATAGAAAGGAAATCTTAATATGACCATTAATAACATTTTCCGACTTTTGCTTACACACGTCTGGAGCCCTGCAACTAGGAGGCCCATATCATTGATACTGACCCCTGATAAGGAAGGCTACACCCCTGATAAGGAAGGCTACACCCCTGATGAGAAGGAATGTTCCTCAGAATTTGAAATCCATTCTTATTTTTTTCGAACTATGTTATATGCTATCGGAACTTATTTTGATTTTTCAATAACTATTTAAAATTCAGCATATTTATCAACTTATCATAAATTTTATTTTGAGAAATTCACAAAAAATTTAGCTTGATCGATAGAATTATAGGTGGCCTATGGCCTCCCCCTTGTTTCGGCGACCCGCGTGCGGTGCAAGCGCTGCACACCTCCTAGAATCGGCCCTGCTAACATTTTGTGGTCCAAGTAGGCACTTTGAAACTCATCGTGGTTAGAGCGGACACATTTTCTGCCCATATTAGAACTGATTCAATTATCGAATTACAAGGATAAAAATACATTTTTGTCGAACAAATTTAACTAATTATATTGTGACGTCTTCGATTCGAGTGAACCTCACCCACCATTCATTCTAAGTTTTATGGCTCCGAACAAGTGTGAGTGACATGTGCAAGTGGAGTGACAAGGTGCACGTGGCCGTGAGGTTATTGTTTATTGTCTGAACTCGGACAAACGCCGAACACCCGATCTAGGAGATTATAATGGTCAAAGAGAACCGGGACCCCATTGACAATAGGTGAAGCCTGTATGAAAGAATCCTGTGGCCTTGGTCGGTGCCGAGAGAATGGGATTATAAAACCCAGGTGGTGTGATGAATAAGGGTGTTCAGAAGTTAGATAAGAATAAAGGCGCCCTTAGTTTCCAGACAGACCAGGAATGTGTTTGTGTTTGCCACACATATAGTACACGAACATGGCCCGGGGACGAGGGCAGACGTTTTTTGGCCTGCCAATCAGAAGAGGCAAGGGGCGTGTTTTGGCCTGCCCCTGGTGTTTAAAAGGGTTTTTTTAGGAGATAGAGCCCTGGATGGAGAAAACTAGAGAGGAGCCCTGAAAGAAAAGGGATTGGAACTGAACGGAAAGAACTAAGAAACGAAAAACGCCGGTGGCGTTGAGATATCATGGAGTGCCTTTCGGGAAAATGGATTGAACTCCATGAAATAGACTGTCTGCACCGACTTGGCATACTTATTGACTGTTTTACTTCATATTTAGTAACCTATGAAGCAAAAACATACTGTTTTAAATTTAAAATGAGATTATGACGATTTTTCTGTGTTTGTTATCAACTCACGACGTTACAGCTATATATATAATAATATATTAAATTTGGTGGCAGTGGTGGGAAACGGCATTTAAATAAATAGATGTCCGAATCTTTAGTATTTAGTGAAGATAGAGAAAAAAGGCCAGCCGTGTGCGAATGTGATAAGGCAATTTTGGAGCCCGCCCGATTTTGTGAGCGCCGACTTGAAGAGGTTTCTGTTCCTGCTAGTGATGAAATGTGCCCGCGTGATCTTTGGAATTGCCCGCTATGAGAAGTGTCTCCCGTTCCTGCCTGAGGAATCAACGAGGATTTAAGAGGACCTGTTTGCCCGTTTGTTTTGCTGGACGTGTTTAAAGAGTTCCCAGTGTCAAGAAGTCATGAGTTTCCTGCCTGTTTGTGAGGAGTGCAGTTTTTTAAGAAGTGATTTGTGTGTAAAAAGAGTTCCTGAGTGTTCCTACGTCTTTGTCTACAAATTTTATGGTGAGTCTTTTCTTTGAGGTTATTTTCGGGACATCAACTGAGTATTGTTTTTTGTATGCAAAATTTTGAGATAAGGAATATAAAAGACTAGGAAAATTTAGCAAGCAATAAGAGACTAGAAAGATTTCTAAGTTTTGTATGAAGTGTATAAAGGTGCGATATTAGTATTGTTGTTTTAGATTTGTGAAAGTTAGTATATAGTAGTTATACTTGTAACGTTGAGGTACAGAGTTGTGTAGGTTATTGTGTTGTTTTTAGATTTGTGCATATTTGTAAGATATAGTTAAGTCTAGGTCTAGTGTATTGTTAGTTTACCTTGAGTCTTTGTATAAGTTTTGTAGCGATTAAGTTTAGATGTGGTTTTGTGTGCATTAGTGCATCACGCTGCGTTTCTGTTAAGAGAAAGAAAAGACGTATTGTTAGAAGTTGCGAAAGAATTAAGGGTGGAAGTTCATATTGCTTTACCTAAGATGGAATTTAAGAAGAGAATTTGTCAAAGTAAATATACTATAATGATCAAGTAGCTAAATGTTTGTTGGAGGGTATTTTGCAGGAAAAACGGGAAATTAAGGAACGTGAAGAACGGGAAATTAAGGAACGTTAAGAACATGAAAAACGGGAAATTAAGGAATTCAAGGAGCGTAGAATTTGAGTTAGAAAGACTAAGAACTCAACTCAGAAATTATTTAAAGGAAAATGAATTGATGTCAGGGAATAAGGTTAAATATCTCACAAATGTTTATTGTTTGTCAGGAAACCGTACCGTAGAAGTTAGTGAACCGATTAGTAATTGTAGGCCGTTAATTAACCCGGTAGTTAATAAAAGCGTGGAGAAGGCCACGTCTTGTGATTTTGAAAATGAGAATTGTTCCCCCAGTGAGATGGACGTTCCCCCGTCTGAAGCAAGAGGGATAGGAACAGAAAAGAATAAGAGGTTTATGGTTGAGAAAGGGAAAGAAATCAATGTGGATAGAATTGGTGATTGTGAAAGGAAAGTGGGCTCGATTGCAGGTGGAGAAAGTGTTAGAGCAGTCGCTTTGTGTGCACAGCGGGTAATAAATTCCGATGAAATAAGAGCTGATTTCTTAGAATTGATAGAAGATAAGAGAATGTCAAAACCTGAGACCTTGAATTGTGAAAATAACTGCGGGGAAAAAGTTACCATTGTGACGTTAACGGGTGGAGAAAAGCAGTTAACAGTGAATCGGGAAAGTTTTCGAAATCATACAATGGCTAAGATAGCAGGGCAGTTAAATGGGGTAAAAGAAATTATGAGTAAAACAGATGCGCGGAGAGGCTTGAGAGGTGAGTTTGTGACGACCTCACGCGTTTTCTCTGTAACATAAACTCTGGGTTCTTTGACGGCCAAGATTAATGGCAAATCTTTTCCAACCCAAATCCAAGAAGTGAAATGCAAGTGTAGATGCAAATAAAATAGCTTTTAAAAGAACAGAAGTTTTAGTAAGCGGGATGGCAATTTAGAGAAAGTTCTGTTTGGAAAAGATAGAAGTGTAAGTTGACGGCCTACCAAAGATTCACGGATACCTAGCCATTTCTTCAAGGTGAATACTATTGCACGCGTGCCTAACAGCCTATCTGAAAGTGATTGAACCGTTGCGGAATTCAAGGTAGGACAGATTATTTGATATCAGTATTCGTAATATTATTAGAATTGAACGTAGGCGAATAATATAATTATTTAGATAAGTGATCCATTTGCGCGATCTGTTTTAGCTACGGCTAATTGTTTTGGTTTATTGTCACTTAATATAAATTTGTCCAATATATTAGAAATTTAAGTTAAACTCTTAATAAAGTCATATTAAGAATTCTAAAATGTCTCTTAATTTCGAGAACCCCACACCTCTAATTCACGCTGACAACCCAAGATATGGTCGCCAAAGATCGACCATATCACAATGGCGCCCGAACCGCTTTAATTTATATGACTCTGGGTTAGGAAATTCAAGCGAGTTTGGTATTTTAACAAAAATGTGCTTTTCCGGGTCAGAGAACGTGACGGGATTTCTTGAGGCCATAGACGATCAAATAAAATTACTAGAAATACCTAGTGATTTAGCATATGCTTATTTGAAAGGTTATTTCCGGGGAAGGGCCCAAGATTGGTATCAGATATTCGGATCAGTGTTAGTGTAGGTTATCGCCACGGATTTCGCGCGGCTAAAAGCAGAATTAGCGAAAGCATTCCCCGCGGTAAAAAATAAAAAAGATTTAGAAGCCAGGTTTTTGCATCACAGCAGGGAAGAAATCAGGAACCAACGAATTTTGTTTACGATTTGTTAAAAATCCACAAGGGTTTAGAACTAAGGATGTCGCAGGCTGACTTGGTAGATCACATTTTGTTAGACTCGAACCACAAGTCCAGTACTATGTGGAGGTCCGAAATCCACAGAACACGGTACAACTTTTAGAAATCTCAGCTAAATTTGAAGAGAAGTATTCTTACAAATTAAAACGGGGTTCGCAGAATAGTGATAATGTGGAAAGACGGAGTCAAAACGCGCATAGGATGTCTAATTTGATGATAATCCTTAAAACTGGAGAAATTCTGAGGTTGGGCGTAGACCAAATAATGGCAGAAATGATTCTAGAGGTAATTATGAGAATGGCCGTCAAAGTAATAAGTGGTTCAAGAGTAGGAATAGATTTCAGAATGACGATCGGAGATTCAACGAAAGGGGATAAAAATTTCGAAAAGAAGATCGAAATGATAATTTTAATAGAGGGGACCGCAGAAATAGGGGTTCGAGTGAGAATTTCAGTCGAGGCGATACGATGCAAAGGGGATGATTGAATGTTTTGAAAGTTAATGAAGTTCAAAATAATCTAAAGAAATCGGCAGTGGATATAACTATTAAACTTACTCCTATATGTATATCACCCGTTGAACTTCCCTATGTTCCTATTTTATTAAATAACACATTTTTGAAAGCGCTATGGGACACCGGAGCGGAGAAATCATTTATATCGGAGGAAATATATAAAAAATATTTTTTTATAAACAAGTAAAAAAATCGTGAGCTCAGGTGATCACAGCACAAGGAGCGAAATGTCAAAGTATAGGAATTGTAGAATTGAATATTCGAATTAGGTATGTATTCCTAACCCATGTATTCTTGGAGTTGATTTCATAAGTGGATCAACGATTGTTTTAGACTTTGATAGAAAATCGTTGAAGATTCTCAATTCGCAGATAGAGAGGGTGGTTGAAACAGTTGAAGATGAAAATGTTGAAATAGATCTGTCTAAGACAAAGTTGGAGGATAAGCAAAAACAGGAATTACAAAATTAGTTTAGTAGTTTTAAGGGATTTTTCTCAGACAAACCAGGTCTTACTCATGTTTTATACCATGAAATTGATACAGGAGATAGTCCACCAGTAGTTTCCAGGCCCTACAGGTATGATCGGCAAAAGCAAGCGATACTCGATTATCATGTAGAAAAAATGTTAAGAGAAGGAACCATTGTTCCAATTCAATCCCCGTACGCGTCACCTGTTATGTTATGTAAGAAAAATAATGTGTTATCACCGGATAATCCGGAAGCATATAGATTTGCGGTTGACTATAGGAAACTAAATTCGATCATTAAGTATCCACGCTACCCCTTATCGTTAATAGATGATTTAACAACGAATATCCCCTATACGACAATAATGTCATCTCTTGATCTAAGAAGTTTCTATAAAGTGAATAAACCCCAGTGATATTGTTAAGACCGCATTCGTAGTAAAAAGTGGCAGAAACGTGTACCCAATAAAATAAATAAAAGACCATTGTCATCAGATAATATTTATATAAGTAGGAAGAAGTACCGAAAGGAAGTGGTTCAAGATAGAGAAATGTATAACCTTAGACCACGCAAGAAACCGGACCAGGAGTCCCGACCGGCCAATGGAGTGAAGTCAAATCAAGCTAGGAAAAGCCGAAGAGAAAACTACAGACCCTACATCAGGCAACATACGGGATCAAAGAGCACCCGAGGAATGAGAAGAGGAGCGAAAAGTAACAGCACTTTGCCCATGGAAGTCCTAGTAGGAGACAAGCCATAAAAATCAGGTTGTATTGTTTCATTTTATGTTCTTTCCAACAAGTGGTCGGAAGAATTATTGCAAAGAAGGAAGTCTCGGGCGGTGTTTAAAAATTATAATCCAAGCAAAAGTTGACACTACAATGAGTGTATATATATTTTTTTGAACTTTTGACTTGTAAAATTTTTTTCTCAATTGATAGAGAAAACAATTGTAATCATGCATTTGTTTACTTCGATGTATGACTTCGTTGAGATGCGACAATTCCTTTGGTTATTTGTTTTAATGATTTATTGAAAAATGTTTGTAATTGTATAGTGTGTATCTAAATATTGTTGTATTGTTTCATATTAATGTACATCTGGTTCGGGGAAGCGCGGCGTAGACAGAGTACTAACAATAATATTAACAGCGCTTCGCGACTCATGGGGAGTTTTGCGGAACCAGATGCAATGTATACATAAAAATTTGTTGTAATTTAAAAGTGATATATAATGCATAAAAATTGTGAAATATACTGGTATTATGTGAATATAGATTTTTCCAAGTAACTTAAAAAGTTTTTATTTCAGGGTGACAGACCCTGAATTCCAATTTGAAAACCAAGTCTCAGAGTTTCTTTGTAATCTCAAATGGATGGAAAAGCAATGGAAGACATGACGATTGTTACAGTAGTTTAAATAACATTACGTAGTAATTAAGTAGAATTAAGTGAGTTAAGGGGTATGCGGATCTCGTTTTTTCCATCCAAGTCAAGGATGGTTTTTTCCCTGGTCACTCCGCTCAGATGAGGCATACCCACATATGTAAAAGTGAGAATCTACCATGATTAAAATACAAAACTGTTAATGTTGGTCTAGTTAATTAAGTAAAATTTATTGTGGCTGTCAAGAGTTCAAATTAAGGAGGAATATTAAATTTAATTTTTAAGACGAATAATGAAAATTAAAATTTTAAGTTAAATATTGAAAATTTAAGAGTTAAAATGAAGATTCAATTTTAAAATTTAAATAAAACTTAGAAAGTGAATAGATTAAGAAATAAAAATTTAGGCACGTATTTTCTTAAGGGCCATTTAGACCCTCGAATAAATCACGTTTTGCTTCTTGGAGGTGGTTGTGACGGGCTCACGCGTCTTCTCTGTAACATAACCTCTGGGTTCTTTGACGGCCAAGATTAATGGCAAATCTTTTCCAACCCAAATCCAAGAAGTGAGATGCAAGTGTAGATGCAAATAAGATAGCCTTTAAAAGAACAGAAGTTTTAGTAAGCGGGATGGCAATTTAGAGAAAGTTCTGTTTGGAAAAGATAGAAGTGTAATTTGACGGCCTACCACAGATTCACGGATACCTAGCCATTTCTACAAGGTGCGTACTATTGCACGCGTGCCTAACAGCCTATCTGAAAGTGATTGAACCGTTGCGGAATTCAAGGTAGGACAGATTATTTGATATCAGTATTCGTAATATTATTAGAATTGAACGTAGGCGAATAATATAATTATTTAGATAAGTGATCCAACTGCGTGATCTGTTTTAGCTACGGCTAATTGTTTTGGTTTATTCTCACTTAATATAAGTTTGTCCAATATATTAGAAATTTAAGTTAAACTCTTAATAAAGTCATATTAAGAATTCTAAAATGGCGATTCATTTCGAGAACCCCACACCTCTAATTCACACTGACATCCCAAGATATGGTCGCCAAAGATCGACCATATCACAAGTTAACAATGCGTTTGCTTCTCTCAAAACCAAAGGAGATTGATAAGAACAATTTAGAGACGGATAATAGGTCTAGCCTTAGTTTAGAGTTTAATTTCGAGATAGATTTACCCGAGAAAAGAGATCGCAGTATCATTTATCGTCTTAATTTAATAAAATTGTACCATAGGAAGCCTCGGATTTTTGGCAAATTTGTTTAGAGAGAATAGCTTGGAGGGAATAGTGAAAGATTCCGATATTTTCTATTCGGTAAAGCTATTTATGGATTTTAACTTTCAGGGTATTTTAAGAGAATGTCAACTGTATTTTAAATTACCACTTGATCGAAGTAACTGTTTAAGAATGATTAACACTAAAAAGAAAGAAGGGTTTCCTCCAGACCCTGGGATGATTTCTTTAAGGCAGAGGGATATCAATTTAAATACGGGAAAGCCGTTTAAAATAAAAACATGTTGTACATCCCAGATGTTAATTACTTCGCTACGAGAGGATACGGAGTATCTTTTAGATTTAGGTGTGAACGGGATGGGGAAGTCCAACCGTATTCTGCCCGTTGTTTGGTTAGGAAGAGTGAGCCGATACAAGTACTCACGTATTAAATGTATTAAGTGTTGGAATTTTTTTGAACCAGGTGACGCGAGCCGAGATTTATCTTTTATTAAAAATGGAAGGTTTTGTAGAAAAGAACAACGAGCATCGTGGGTCACTGTACTGGATTTGTGGAAGTGGTATTTTCGTCGTTCTCTCATGATGAGTTATCCAAAGTATGCCGGATGCGTTATGCCATTTGGCATGTACATTATTAAAAAGGTGAGGTTTAAGTTTGTATGCGCTTCTTATGGATGTAATTTAACGACACAGATTTTGAGATGGTTAAAGCAGAATGATGTATCACGAATGGTCGATATAGACATTCTGATGCAAATTTGGAAAAATCGTGTAAAGCAAATTTACTCTGTATTAAAATGGTTGAGTAGGGTTGGGTCGGCACTCAGATCATCCAAAAGTAAATTAGAGCCGTCGGAAAATTCGTTCCAGGCACATAATATAGACTTAGTAAATTCATTGCAAGAGCTAATGAGGTATGTTAATTATATTCCCAATTAAAGTGTCTAATTTTCCTCAATAACTAACGTAATGGAAGACAATACCATGAATTGTGAATAATTTGTCATAATGGTTGTGAAAATGCCTACCGATAGCCAAAATTTAACTCAATTTAAAAAGTCTTAGTTTAAACTACTTAGTTTAAAAAATTCTTTTAATGTGGTTTCTAAAGCTTGGAATTAATAGCAGATTATTTTGATTATTTAATATCGTTGGAATTAGTAGATGGGAATAAGCAATTCTTTGGATTTGTGCTAGGAGTGAATTAATATTTGTAAGTGTATGAGTGTTTATGTGTGTATGGTGGAAGGAAAATTATGTGTTATCGTAAATCTTTTGTGTGTCTTATTAATGTGTATGCTCACAGATGTTTAACACAACTGATTGTGCGATTTAATGTATCAGAATTAGTGAAATATTATGATTTGATTTGATATAATTTCTTTAAAACCCTAAATTTTAAGTTGTGGTTTAACCTTTAAGAAAAGGAAAACCTTAAAAATGATTCAGAAATTTAAGTTTTTACTGTAAAGTGTAAGTTTTATAGAATTTTGGATTTATTTATTATTTTACTTTTGATTGTATTTGTTACTTGGATTGCTGTCCTGGTCAGTCTCATTGATAAGACAACCTTTCTGTGTGAAATGTTAAGAACTGAACCAGCCTGAGGCCAGAGCAGTCCAGTGAAATGGACCTTTTCAGGATAAGGAGTCGTGACGTCGTCGATTGGGGTGAACCTCACCCTCCATTCATTCTAAGTTTTATGGCTCCGAACAGGTGTTAGTGACAAGTGCACGTGGAGTGACAAGAGCACGTGGCCATGGGGTCATTGTTTATTGTCCAACCTCGGGCAAACGCCGAACACCCGATCTAGGAGATTATAATGGTCAAAGAGAGTCGGAACCCCATTTACAATAGGCGAAGCCGGTCTGAAAAGAACAAGGTCGCCATGGCAGGTGTCGAGAAAATGGGATGATGAAACCCAGGTGGTGTGATAGATAAGGGTGTTCAGAAGTTAGATAAGAATTATGGCGTCCTTAGTTTCCAGACGGACCAGGAATGTGTTTGTATTTCTCGCACAAATGGTACACAAATGTGGCCGGGACGAGGGCAGACTTTTGTGGCCTGCCAATGAGAAGAGACGAGGGGCGTGTTGTGGACCCGCCCCTGGTGTTTAAAACCGTTTTTTCTTAGGAGATGGGGAGGAGAGCCCTGGATGGAGAAAACTGGATATGAGACCTGAAAGAAAAGGGATTGGAGAGGAACGGAAAGAAATGAAAAAGGATGAACGCCGGTGGCGTTGAGAGATGAGCGAGTGCTTTCGGGAAAAAGGATTGAATTCCCGTGAGATAGACTGACTGTACCGGCTTGGCATATTTATTGGACTTTTATTATTTCATATTTAGTAACCTATGAAGCAAATAAATTCTGTTTTAAATTTAAAATGAGATTGTGATGATTTTTCTATGTTTGTTATCTACTCACGACGTTACAATATTAAGTTGTTAAAATATTATAGTGCGAATACAGTAATAAGAATAAAAACTTTCAGAGAAATATTTAAAAATTATAATAGTAACAGTATAATGAAGGGTATGAACAAATTTCAGGGATTTTTTTATTTCAGAGTCAAATAAATATTAGAATATGTGCAATTACCATAAAATTAATGAGTTTCAATAATGAAAGTAAAGATAAATACTAGAAGTAAAATATATAAAACAATACAAGTAAATTAAAGAAAAATAAATACAAGTAAATAAATACTAACCTTTTTATTATAAAGGATAAATGTCGTTTACCATTGCATTTAGTCCAACATAAGTTACAAATTTTAAAGAATTTAGACATTTTTATAAATTGTTTGATTTTTCAAATTCTTTTAGGATGTTTTCAATAACAGAGAAGAAGTGAGATCAAAATGTTTTAACAGTAAAGGAGAATACCTTACATTTAAGAGCATTGAATATAAAAATATAGACGTCTGTAATAAAAACAATTTTGTGAAACTATGCTTTATGTCATTCGATACTCATAAATCTGCACCAAATAATCATTTAAAACCCTCTCTAGGCTTTTTCAAGTATAGTTATACTATTTTACATGAAAAAAGCATGACAGATGTACGTTATTTATGACTTCGCTAAATGAAAATGAAATACATAGGGGGTGGGAGACTAAAGACGCCAATAAGTTACTCTGCTGCTTCGGTTAAAAGTAAATCATGTCTTCATTTTCTCCCTACAGCTAATAATAACAGTGATTAATTTTTTTATCTTCCTAGCATTGTATCCGATTCTCCGTCTGACTTTTGTTTTATCTGTTAGTAGTTAAGGTTTAAAAAAAAAAGAAAGAAAAGTATCTCTCTCTTGTTGCAGGGATTACAGCAAATCGAACAAAATGTTGTTTTCTTTATTTGCTGGATCAAAAAAAAAAAACGATATCTAATAAACTTATTTAAGTTTTGATTTTGAATTACGTTTGATCGCGCCAATTCGAAAATCGCTTAAAAATTGTATTTAAAAAAATGTAAAGCGAATTTTGAGGAAATCTACATTAATGGCGTGTCAATCAGGTTTTTGCCCGCAGTGCGGCGGTTGCGGGGATGTAGGTTACGCCACTGTGTGTTTCCAGTTAATCAGTTCATGCGCCTTGTTGTTGTCAACTTAGCAACAATAATGCAAAAAGGTAGACAAAATGCATTTTATTTAAAAGTGTATGCATAAAATAAGATTTTTTTTTTTTAAATTTTAAAATCTCTTCATGGAATTTTTTTTTCGAACGTAATAATCCAATTATGAAATTTGAAATTTTATCTAAAGTTTACTAATAGAACAAGAACAATGAGTTTTGAATTCAATGGAGAACACGTGACTGTCGTTATCCTGTGATCGTCATAAATTGAGCCCACTGAAATTATGAATGTGCTGGTCCGTGAGGTCAAAAAGTTTGGCAATCGCTGCTCTAAAAGGAACATATCTGAAAATCATATTGTATTTAAAACAATCAACATTTTATAGAAATTTTTTTAAAAAATACTGTATTTGATATTATATAAAAAATTTTAATGCAACTTTTTTTTTAATGTAATTTACACATCAATATTAATTTGTGTTCCAAATGTCACATGTCCCTGTAACCGGGATATGTATTTATTGTTTTAGTCAGACTATCGAAATCTAAGCATTGAAATTATCTTGAGTCACATTTCATTTTCTGCGTTTAGTTTGTTTTTATAATTTACTTTTGTAACCTCTCATGCAATGGCAAAATTTTTATAGCTGTGCAGAAAATCCTGTGTAATTTGCTTTATGTAATTTGGAAACTAAAATTTAGGAGCTATTCTTGCTTAAATTTTGATTTTAATGTCGAAATTGTCGATATGTCTCCTTTATTAGAGATGTTCGACTCTTGAAAAAAAGAAGATGCCTTTTCAATTGGTCTAATGAATAGCTCATTCAAAATTCCGTCTCCAACAAGCCTCGTGTTGCTCTAGAAATCGTCGTTAATAAACACTCAAATTATTCAAACATGACTGAGTCATAGGATTTCTTAACTCATTTTTGACCATCCTCATTGGTAATCATCATTGACAAAAATAGTCTCATTACTACTTCAGTGTATGGGACCACTATAGATAGTAACATGTTCGTATGCAGTGTGTTGATCCCGATCCCTGTCTCCTCATCCAACAATTGTTCTTCATGTTCTTGTGCATTTGTATAAATCTTTATTTTTTTCATGCTCTTTTTTCAGTTTTCAGCCATCAATGATTGGATATGACTTGAAATGTTGATATTCCAAATTCATTTCCTCACCATGAATATTTTTTACTGTAAAATTTCGATATTTTCTTACATAGTGTTTAAATTTTGGTCTCATCCAAATTATAAATATTCTAAAAATAAAATTAAAAAATTAAAAAAGACAGTTTAAATATCTTTTTATGTATTTTTTTTCACCGTGTTTGTATGGTGCTGTAACGTCGTGAGTAGATAGCAAACAAGAAAATTTGTCACAGCCTCATTTTAAAATTAAAGCAGTATTTATTTGCTTCATAGGTTACTAAAAAGTCCAATAAATATGCCAAGCCGGGCGGACAGTCTATTTCACGGAAGTTCAATCCTTTTTCCGAAAGGCACTCGCTAATCCCTTTTCTTTTCAGGGCTCCTCTCCAGTTTTCTCCATTTAGGGCTCTCTCTCTGTCTCCATCCAGGGCTCTATCTCTGTCTCCATCCTGGGCTTCCTCGTCTCCTCAAAATCAACCCCTTTTAAACACCGGGGGCGGGTCCACAACACGCCCCTCGTCCTTTTTATTGGCAGCCCAAAAAAAAGTCTGCCCTCGTCCCCGGGCCACATTCGTGTACTTTTTGTGCGGCAAACACAAGCACATTTCTGGTCTGTCTGGAAACTAAGGGTGCCATAATTCTCATCTAACTTCTGAACACCCTTATCCATCACACCACCTGGGTTTTATAATCCCATTTTCTCGGCACCGGCCATGGCGACCTTATTCTTTTCAGACAGGCTTCGCCTATTGACAATGGGATGCCGGCTCTCTTTGGATATTGTAACTTCCAGACTGGATGTCGGCGTTTGTCCGAGGTCAGACAATAAACAATGACCCCATTGCCACGTGCTCTTGCCACCTAATATATGCTTGGAGCCATAAAACTTCGCATGAATAGAAGGGTGAGGTTCACCCCAATCGAAGACGTCGCACCAGATTCGGTTTGTACATTCGGTGCAATGAAAGCAAAAAAGATATTTTGTGTGTTTTCAAAAATTCTTTTTTATTTGTATAACATCCACAAATATTGAATGTATATTCATGTTCAGTAAGGGTTCGAAAGCTGCTTCATCTTCTAAGAAAAGACAGAACAATAAGCGCTAGAAGTCCTCTGTTACCCTCTCAGTTACCAGTTCATTGCCCGTGTAATGACTTCTCTCAGCTCTGGGTTAACTATTTATTTCAACATGAAAATCATCAAAATAATAAATAAAGGGTATATTCTAATTACAGATCAATATCAATTTTGAGTCTCTCGCGCTCTCTTCCGTTCTGGATTTTTCCAAATGGAACCGCCGTTCTTCGCCGGGCTGGTCCATCTTCGGTCTCTTCACACTCTCTCCCGTTTCCTCAATCTTTCAAACCAGGAGACCGCTGTACTTCGCGGGCTCGTTATCCCCACATCTCTCCTATCGCTCAAGGGACGGCCGAACCGCTCCCTTCAAAGAATCAGTCTTTTTCTTTCGTCCGGACTCTCTCTCGCCCGTTTTATATCATCTCTTTCTCCCTGGTTATCCACCGCTCATCTCTTTGTCGGCCTCAGTCCCTCTGGGTCCTGCTGCCGCCCTTCAGTCTCGGCTCCCTTGATGTCATACATCTCTGCCGCGCGCAAATTCGGTCTCGTTACCGCTAGTCCCAAAGAGACGAAGGCTGGGTGTACAGCTGTATGTTCTCCGACGCGACGGCGTCACCCGAGTTCAGGGAAAATGAACACACTACAATGATAAGGCGCCTCTTTTGACAGTCCTGTATCAGCTGTGCAAAAATGTGCGAAACTGAACACCAGCTAGGAAATTCCTTCCCAGCAATTAGGAAAATTCAGGAATTTTCGCAGCTTCTGTCAGCAGGGAGCTGTTGGAAAATGGGGAAAGAGATATGCTTCGTCACAGCTGCCTCCCCCTTCAAGTGTCCATTCATGGGACACTAGGAAGTTCCATCACACTACTAGCCTCTGCGAGCGCGGTCCTGATGCAGTGAGACCATCCTCGGTAGAACATTAACTTAATATACACATAACTAAAAATAACGCACTTATCAGCTAATTCTCCGCGGGGATTTTTGCAGTTGTTACCTTTATCCATCTCATTTTGCATACCAAGGCTCAAAAGATTTGTTAACAAACACCTTAATCATTTTTACACATACAACACAGACATACATTCACACACACAAAAAGAGAGCTGAAAGGCATCATTCTAATCTGCTTAATCCGTCAGCATTCCCACCAGTTTTCTGGTTTATGCCGAATTTCAAATTAAACGGTTGTACACTTAAAGCCCATCTTGCAGTCTGGGATTGCACCCCATTTTGCTTAGGTATTTTTAGGGGTTGTGATCGGTTTCTATAATAAACCTCTGCCCATCTAAGTAGTGTTTTGGCCTCTTTAAGCCGAATATGATCGCAGCAACTCCCTTTCTGCCGTGCTATAATTTCTTTCCGCCCTTGAAAATTTTTACTTAGGTATAGAATAGGTGTTCTCACCGTTTATTTTCTGCGACAAAACACTTTCCTTTATCACTTGCGTCCGTCTGCAAAGTAAAATCGCCGAAATCGGAGCAAACAAATAGGTTTCGAGACCAGTTTACCTTTATTCTACGAACGCCTTCTCGCATCTTCTAAATCCTACGTAATGCTTTCTCTCTTAATTTTTCCCTTGAAGGCGTCGTCAGTCCAAGGGTGACGCTATCTCGCTATGGTTCGGAATGTAATAGGCGTAGTATCCTACGATTCTAAAAATCTCGCAGATTGAAGTAGTGGGAGGAAATCTTTTATAGCCTTTATCTTCATATCACTAAGGGATCACTCCCAGAACCTGCAGTATGACCGAGACAACATCTCACCTCCTGCGCACCCAAATCTGCGCATTTCAGAAGGTTTTACTTAAACAAGCCACTTTTGAACTCCCTAGCACAAGGTCAATATGCATCACATAGGTGCTTTCAATTTTGGGAAAGATGGCTAAGTCATCGATGCCAGGGGCAAACAAAACGACTCTAATCAGCAAAACCTGTGCCATTAGTTTTGAAAGTAAAGGAGCGCATACTAAACCGAACATCATTTTTTCGGGGATATAAGTACCGAAAGGCGTGACAAAACGGTGCCTTTGGGCGGCTCTCGGTGTGAGGGGAATTTGAAAATAACCTTTTACAAATCCATTACCGTCGCATATGGTTTGATTGCTAACCCTTTCCACAATTCTTCTATGTTCGGCAAAGGGAAAAACTCTATACGATGTTACTCCATTTAGGCGGCGGTAACCTGTAGCTTTGGATCCCGATATGGACTCCTCGCAACCAGAATGAGGCGACGTAAAGTCAGATTATTCTATCTCGATCCTCCAAGTCAATAGTCGTTTTATTTCATCTTGTAAGATGTTGATTTGTCTAGGGGACATGCGGCATGGTTTTCGTTTTAATGGGTTTTCTGAAATTAACTCGATATGTTTCATTAAATATGAAGGTTGTCCTGGTGAGGAAAACACTTCTCTATTTTAATTATTACGTTTTTATTACTAATCTGATCCGGTGGATAGCTTGTCACAATAAATGGCTCTCTTTACATACCTCAAGGATTTCCGCAATCTTTAATACCTTCGAAAACCTCTTCTATTACTAGAACACACAGCTTCTGGCCTCCGATGATATGGTTTTATAAAGGTTTGACGCAGTAATTGTATCCCTTTTCCCCATTAAATCTACCACTAATTGGTCTCGAAATTTTATTTAAAACCTTTCTGGACCATCAATTTACATCCATTTTATTCCGTAGGGAGGTGGCCATTACCAGATTGCCTTTTTGAAATTTCCTTTCCACGCAGTTCCGATCGTTCAGGTCTTCTTTTTTTGTTGGCATTTCTTCCATCTGTGTTACCTGCCGAACTCTTGGCTGCAGCGGAGTCTATTTACCAGTTGTAGGAAGAATATACTCTACCGTTTCGCTCGTTTTCTCCCTTATCTAGCCACCTCTCATAAATTAGCGTTTGCGGGGTTCTCAAATTTCTTCCCATCACCCAATTCAGAGGGGGCTAAACCCGGTGCTTTCATTAGAAACTGTGCGCAAAGCAAATAATGCTGAAGCTTAACAGTGTTCTCCCAAATCTGCCACCCCAGATTCAACGCAAAGAGCTTTCAAGACGTGTTTTAAGTTGTATGAACTCCTTCACGGCGTTACTCTGCGGGTGGCTGACAGAGGAATGGACCACCGTGTCCGAATTGTCCAAAAGGTTGTTTGTCAGTTCGCTCGTAAATAGGTCCCGAGATCCGGTGGATCGTCTTTGGAAGCCTTCTGGAGAAAATTAACAAAAGAGCGTCTATCACTGACAGAGGTTATGGCCTCCACCAGCGGAATTGCCTCAGGATATTTGGAGGTTACACACATGGCCGTATGAAGTATCGGTTCGTTTGGTGGAAGGAGGAGTGGCCCTACTGCGTCGATGTTTTATTTCGAAAAGAACTGCGAATTATCCGGAACTAATTTTAACGGCGCCTTTACTTTATCACGAGGCTTGCCCACACGCTGGCAAGCATCACACGGAACCCCACAAATTCCTCAATAATATTTTGTAAACATTCGGCTAAAGAAATAAGCGCAAAACTCTATCATAGTTTTGTGACACCCAAATGTCCCCCCATCGTGGCTCAACCGGTTTAATTTCTAGTCTGAATTTCAGGGGCACAATTGTCGTATTTCGTCCCTTTTGTTCTAGTAACTCTCTTACCAACTTCCCTTCCACAATCCGAAAATTCTCCGTCCACACCTAATTTGTATTTTTCAATGCACGGAGGTCAGGGCACTTCGCTTTTACCTCCAGAATTTAAAGTCAGAACTCGTTATTTGGGATAATACACCTTCTTTCCGTCAAACGCCGGGATTTCTGTCATTGATTCATTTCCATCCTTTTGGGTGGAAAAGAATTTGGATCCGTGACTTTCAATTGAAAACTCGCTCGCCGCTTTAAACCTGCATCCTTCCCCTCTCGAAGCTACTTTACTGGCGCTTCGCGTCACAATCCGCATTACATCGTGCACCCCCTTTTCTCTCGACTCAATTGGATCAGCTATTACCGCGGTTTCCCAACAAGTAAGGTTCTCCCATTGTTTTGCTTTGACGCGCCTTCGTGTAAACTCACCCCTTGGTTTTAAATTTTTTGCGAGTGGTGACGTGGCGGCGCATGCTCAATGGGCTTTTGAGCCAAACATATTCCCCAAAGATCGTTCTCGTTTATCAACTGCGGGCTTACGTCTATTACGGACCCAAGTCTCCTCAAACACAAACGCTCCACTTATTTCAAATTTTACTTTAAATTTCTCAAGGGGTCCTCATTCCCAGAGTTTACTTTACCCAGTTAGCCACTGTTTCGGCTTGTTTTTTTGTAGTTTAGGGTGAGAGGTTTTATGAAACTCGACTTCATTGCAATAGTAACAAATTATGGGTTTTCTTTCGAATGGTCTCTCCATTCCCGTTGACTATCTCTCCCTAGTTTGTACATTTCCCTGGAATCATTCCTATAAGATCCCTTGTTTGGAGTGTGCTGCTTATATTTTCCGCTAAACTGGTTATCTTGTTGCCCTACGACCGATTTGCTATCAAAATTGCTTCCTCTCCCCCTACTTTTCATCGTATTTGTTTTATGTACTTTTTTACCGCTTCAAAATAAGTCTAATTTTCTGCTAGATCCGTAGAGTCCTTAAAATTATCCCTGTGAATCGATAAAATGGTCCACTACCTCAATGGGGCTCTTTTTTAATTGCTCGGTCACTAACAATTCTTTAACTCCTTCAAATCTTTTATTTCCATTCCGGCCAACCAATTTTCCAAATAAGACCTTAAGTCCAAAAACCCAAAATCTGACCATAAAGTACCTGGTCTTCGCTGATGGGATTCAAACTTATCTCTAAGGCTACGGAGTCAGCTGGAATCTGGCCCCAAAAGTGTGATTTTTAATGTGAGGATAATCGTCTCCTTTTTCCGGGGTTCTGCGGCAGCAAGCCTGTGATGACAATAATGGAGTACCGGTTCCCGCGTAAGCTAGGGTGTGGGATTATCAAATGAAGTGAGACATAATAGTGTAATACAACTTTCATTAAGATTTAAACTTATATTACCAAATTCTAATTTGTGAAATTTTATTAAGAGTGAGTCAAGCCCAAATTAAATCCACGTATTCAAGTCAGATCACGCAACTAGATCGCTATCCTCAATTATCGTGTAATCCTATTCATCAATTACTTATATCTAATATTACCTTTTCAGTTCTCCTTTCTTTACCTGAATAATGTCTATAAAGCTTTATAAACAGAAAGGTTCCAACTTCTTTATCTTAGGCTTCTATTCTTTCCCAAAACTTAGTACTTAACTCTTGTTCTGTAAGATTCACACTAAGCTTTATGCACTTTATCGATCCAGAATAGCTACACAATGCTATCCTCTGAAGGCCTGCCGCGCTATATCTGGAAGCACCCACGCTATCACTTTTATAGTATATCTCATTTTACATATTATGATCGTTTTATCTTCTTTGGTATTGGGTTGGAAAAAGTTTTTGCCATTAATCGTGAAATCCAAGAACATAGGGTTATGTTAACAGAAAGACGCGAGAGACACTCACAACCCCTCAAGAAGAAAAACGTGATTTACTTAAGGGTTCTCAATGCCCTTAATAAATTACACAAATACTCTATTTCTAAATTTCTTCGCTGTCTGAGTTTTATTTAAATTTTAATTTAAATCCTCATTTAACTTTTATAATTTCCAATATTTATCTTGACTTCAATTTTCATTACAATTTTAATCTTAAATCCTCATTTTAACTTTTATAATTTCCAATATTTATCTTGACTTTTTATTTCATTACAATTTTAATCTTAAATTTTTAACTTTTATAAGTACGAAAATTTATCTTGACTTTAATTTTCATTACTCATTTTAGAATTAAATTTTGTATTCAATTTAAATTTAAACTCGTGACAATAAATTTACTCCAATAACTAGGCCAACATTAATAATTACTGTTTAATTTGCCACTCTCACTTTAACATGCAATTTCTTAAAATATTTATACACTTAAATATTTTTAAAAATAAATATTCTAGTGCGCAGACCCAATCTAATAACCACTGCATATGGAGCTGGAACTGTCGCTCCCTTCTTTGAAGCTATAGACTGGTATACTTTTCAAGATTTTTCAGGGTCAGTCTCCCTGAAATGAAAACTATTTGAGTCTCTATTTCCATAATATTAATCAAATTTCACAATTATATATTATTTATATATCTGACGTAATTTTCATCTCCATCCACATCTGGACAACAAAAACTCCCCAATGAGCCGCGCGCAGCATCGTTTGTGTATTGTTGGGTGCCGCCCGGCTACGCCGCGGGTTTCCACAGATGCCTCATAATGCGTAACAATACAACAACATATATATATACATATTATACAATTACAAACATTTTTCAATAAGCTATTAACAAATAACCAAAGATTTTCGCATCTCACGAAGTCATACATCGAAGCAACAAATGTGTGTGATTACAAAATGTTTTCTTCAGAAAAAAAATTTTAACAAGTCAAAAGTTCCAAAATTAAATGAACACTCATTGTAGTGTTTGGCTTAGCCATCTTTTCGCTTCACACTTAGAGACTTCCTTCTTTGCAATAATTCTTTAAACCACTTGTTGGAAGATCATAAAATGAAACGTAACCTGATTTTTATATGTTTTCTCCCACATTCACGTTCAACGATGAGGGTGTCATCACTCTCTTCATTCCTCAGTTTTGTACTGGAATTTCTTTGTAGGCCCATGTAATCTCCTTGTCGTCCTTTCCTTGCCTTCCCAACTGTGTGTCGCTTAGCTGGTCTGGGTTCTTCTGTTCTCCGTCGTGGTCTTAAACTGTATCTTTGCTTCATCTGTAACTTCAGTGCACTCTCTTCTATTCTTTTTTCCTGCTTTTGGAAATAATTACTGGATGACATTTGTCTTTTATTATTATTATTATCCTTTCTTTGCCACTTTCTTTAGTCCACTTGCCCCCCGACACACCTGATCTTTTAATACCTAAGTTATATCTAAACCTTTTGTTTTTATTTTCATTCCCAACTGAACTAGGTAGTGATCCCGTGGTGGTTTGTTTTATCTGGGTCCCTCTCTGTATTTTTATATTGATTTGATTGGATTTACCAATCCTTTTACCTCTAACCTACACCGCAGATTTTTTCTTTCCCATATTGGCTTGACTCATTTAATCCTTGGTGTACTTTTTTCCCGGTGCAGGTTTCTGACTTGATCTTATACTGTTGGATACCTGGAGCTTCCTGCACTTCGACCTCGTCACATTTCCTATGACGATATATTCTTATTTGATCTACGTTAAACTGTTATTTTTCTGATTACCCATATACAATATTATTAAGGTGCTTAACTTCTAAGACTCTATAAGGTCCCTCAAATTTTTTGTTTAAATTTAGCACATACCTTGTTAGCTGCTGAACTTACAGGGTGTGTTTTAATAAGACCCAATCATTTATCTTTATTTTTATATAACTTTCTACGTCTATTGCATAATATTTTCCCACACCTTTCCTTTAATTTTCGTACTTGATCTAGCTTCTTTAAAGCTTTTCTGTATATATCTTGAATTTTGAATTTTGAACGATATCATAACTAGTTTTTGAAATGGTGTAATCAATTTTTTCGACTAAAAATAATTCAGCCGGTGTTTTTCCGTTGTTTCATTCCTGCCGCCGTACACCGAATAGCGTAAGCAAACTCGTAAATTGATCCCAAGTATCATTGTTGATCATTAACATAATTTGCAATCGTTGCACTATATCTCGGTAAACTAGCAGTCGATTGCTTGTGGTCGATATGCAGCAGTCTTCACATGCCTTAGCATGCTAATCTTTCACTTAAGTGCTCTCAAAAATCTCGGATATAAATTGGGGACCATTATCACTTATTAATTTTATTGGGCTCCATAACTTTGATATAAGTTATGCAAAAAAAATATCCGCTATTATACGAGATGAGGCCTTTTAAAAGTAATTTCAGCCCATTGCTGAAATGATCAGTTCAATACTAAAATATAGCGGTTACGTTTTATTCTCGATATAGGATACGGAGCCTAACAAATCTAACGTCACTATCATTCGGATAAATTTGATATAATTGGATTTATACGACCAGCTGGTAACGCGTTTTATAGTTATTAACTTGGCACATATGGCATGTAGAGACATATAGATCAATAAATTTATATAATGTGCGAAGGAAATATCAAACGTCCCGGAATTTTATGATACGTTTTAAATCTGCCTAAGTGTCAGCGATTGGCTTGATAAAATTCTCTCTATTTCATTCATAAGATTTTGGAATGTATACGCACATTCACCCAATGACGTTGCGTGTTTTCGCATAAAATAACAATCCTTCAATTAAGCGGAAATCATTAGGTTGAATTACATATCGTTGCATTAACCGAGGGATTATCTTCCGGGTTTCAATATCTATATATATGACCTAATTCACAGGTCATTTTTTGTTCATTGTGGAATTGTTCCGCAGTAAGTGCAAATCATGATTATGGCACAATTAATTTTATCACCAATTATATATTTTCCCCTGCTTTTGGTAAAGCTGCAGCCACCATGTTTGCTTTGTTTCCACGACCCAGTAACGTGTAGCATTTCCCTTTATTTACCTTATTATCTTCAACCAGTGAATTTTATTTCAGCACTTGATTTCTGATCAAAATCATACGTTTTTGACGCACTTATGAAATCATACTAGAATACATGGGTTATTACTAAATCTTTCTGCTTACATGAAGCGGCCAATTCCTTTCAATTGTCGGTCCGAATACTCAATTCTACAATCCCCTGTTTTGCGGCATTTCATACCTGTGCTGTTATTACCTGGGCTCGTGATTTTTTAATTTGCTTATGAAAAAATATTTTCTATATACTTCTTCCGATATAAATGATTTATCACTCCGGTGTCCCCATAAGCACTTTCAAATGTGTTATTTAATAATATAGGAACGTGTGGAAGTTCTACGGGTGATGTATATACATATAGGAGAAAGTCCTAATTGTCTCTCTTGTCGACATCCTTGCGGTTGATCATTAACACTACAATATTTAATCGTCCCTTTGCGTCCTATCGCCTCGATTGAGGTATCCTCAGACAACCCTTATTTCTACGGTCCCCTCTATTAAAATTATCATTTCGCTCATTTCAGAAATAGATAACCTGTTGTTGAATCTCTGATCATTATTATGAAACCTATTCCTCTCGAACCCTCTATTACTTTGTGGCTATTCTCATAAAATTCATTTCTGTTATTTGGTCTACGTCGTATTTCCAAGTCCTCCAGTTTTCTACTATTAGCTTCAAGTAGGCATCTATGCGCATTTTGACCTCAATCTTCTCATATCGTTCACAGTAACCCCTTTGTAATTTGCAAGAATATCTCTCTTCAATTGGCAAGACTTCTAAAAGTTGTATCGTGTTTTGTGGATTTCTGACTTCCACACGTAGTCCTGTATCTGTGGTTCGAGTCCGAACTAAAATATGATCCACTAAGTCTGCTTGGGACATTCTAATTCCTAAAGCACCTCTCTATTTTGTGATAAAATCAGTAGCATCCTGATTTCTTTTATGGGATATAGACTTCCCGACTGTAGTTCTTTCTTATTTTTTGACCGGGAAGCCTTTCGCTAATTGGCAGGCTGCACAAAATCCGTGGCTGTATTTTTTACTGTATTTCTTGAACCAAATATCGAATACCAATCTTGAAAGCCTTCCCTGAGATGACTTTTAAGTAAGCACATGACAGATTGCCCAGGATTTCAGTAGCTTTGTATGTTGTTATCTATACACTCTATAAACTCTGCAACTCCGACCCCTGAAAAGAAATTTACATTTCAGGTGAACCGTACTTCCCACCTACATTACCTAACCCAGAATTAAATACGTTCGGGCCCCATTGCGACATAGCCCCCCTGTGATGCCCATAGGGTCCCGGTTCCGCTGTGAGGTGTGGGATTATCAAAATGAGAGACATAATAATTTTAATACAACTTTTATTAAGTTTAAACTTATAGTTAAATTTAATTTGAAAATTTTTATAAATGAGAAGCCCAAATTTAAAATACGTATTCAAGTCGATCACGCAACTAGACCTTTTATCTAAATTAATAAAATCCTATTCATCTAATTACTTATATCAAATTACCCAGTTCTTTTTTTTACCTAGATAAGGGTATTTTAAAACTTTAAAAAACAAGGTTCCAACTTCTTTATTTTTGGCTTCTATTCTTCCCAAAACTATCGGACTGTTAACTCTTGTTCTGTAAGATTCACCCCCAAGTTTTTGTCACGCATCGATCAGAATTTCCCCCAATACTACCCCTGCCCCGCTATTTTCTAGGGTTGCCCGCTATCCTTTTATAGTATATCTCATTTACATTTATGATCGTTTATCTTCTTGGTATTGGGTTGGAAAAGTTTTCCCATTAATCGGGGTCAAAGAACATAGGGGGAAAAAGTTAACAGAAAGCCCCGCGAGAGCCCGTCAAAAAGTTTTTTTCCTTTATCAATTCAGTCGATTCCACAGGAAGCAAGGGAAAATGAGTTGTAAAAACCCACCGGTGGCCCGAAACTTTCCCCCTTTTTGGCTTCCTCCTAAAAAAATTTCAAAAAAAAATATCCTTTTTTTAAATAAAATTTTTGGCAAAATTCCCTTTAAATTAATACGTCTTTTTCCCCTTCCCCTTCTAAATCGGCAGACGAAACACTAACCTATCATTGGCGTTGGACCCAAACCCGGGCCCAGCCTATTTTTTTTAAATTTGTTTTCCTCTTCAAGCTCTTGGCCCCTTGTTTTAGTCTTTCCCGTTTTTTTTCCCCCTTTCTTTTTCCCCCTTTTTCTTTTTTCCTTTCCCTTTTTCATTTTTTTTCAAAAAAACCCCCCTCCATCCCCGCTTTTCGTTTCTTTATCATTATCCTCATTTTGAAAAATTCCCTACCCCAATTTTATTTTTTCTTAGATCACCGTTGACTTCCCCCCCCCCTACTTCTCTTGCTACCTCTAAAAAAGTCCCCTTTTTTAATTTTTTAAAAGTAAAGTCATCATGCAATAATAAACAATTAAAAAAAGAGTACTACAATAAATCGAAGAAACAAAATATACCAAAAACACAACCCTATTAGTACAACTAAAATACCCCGAAGTAACTTGCAAAAATACACAAAAAAATAAACAAGGTGCAAACAATAAATAAAAAAACCCATTTTTTCCAAAACAATACAATCCTATTGGTTTTCCCTTTAAAACTGAAAAAGATTTTGAAAAAAATTGACAAAAGGTATTTTTACACTACAACCAAATTTCCTTTTTAATATCATAAAAAAAAACACAATTCTAGGGTTTTATGGACCCTTACAAAAAATCAACATAATAGAAAAAAAAATTTTCATACAAAAAAACAACTTTTTTTGGGCTTTTTTGGCAAAAAAAATTTATTGGCGCGAGCACAAAATTCCAGATTTCCAAAAAATCAAGTTAAAAATAAAAAATTTCTATTTGCCCAAGCATAATTAAAAAAAAAAGGACTTACCCCTTCCTAGCACAAATGGGGTGCTGCCCCTTTAATTTTTTTGGTCGTTTAAACACTTCGGAAAACACCCTTTTTTTCGTTCGGCGAATTTTTAACCCCAATTGGTATAAACAGTCCACACTCTTGACGGGGGCAGTTTTTTCTCGTATATCGCGCACACACAAAAAATCCGCCCCACTCGATTCGGAAGATTTTTTTTACTATTAGGCGTAAATTCCAACATTTATTCCATTTAAATGCAACCCGCTGCCACCAGATATATAAATAGTATAGCTGTAGTGACTTCTCTCAGCTCTGGGTTAACTATTTGAACATGAAAATCATCAAAATAATAAATAAAAGGGTATATTCTAATTACAGCTCAATATCAATTTTGAGTCTCTTTCGCATCTCTTCCGTTCCTGGATTTTCCAAGCCAGGGAGACCGCCGTTCTTCGCGGGCTGGTCCGTAACACTTCGGGTCTCTTCCGTACTCTCCCGCTTCCTCAATCTTTCAAGCCAGGAGACCGCTGTACTTCGCGGGCTCGTTATCGCTCTTCCTATCGCTCAAGGGACGGTCGAACCGCTCCCTTCAGAGATTCAGTCTTTTTTCTTTCGTCCGGACTCTCTCGCCCGTTTTATATCATCTCTTTCTCCTAGTTATCCACCGCTCATCTCTTTGTCGGCCTCAGTCCCTCTGGGTCTGCTGCCGCCTTCCGGTCTCGGCTCCCTTGATGTCATACATCTCTGCCGCGCCAAATTCGGTCTCGTTTCCGCTAGTCCCAAAGAGACGCCAAGGCTGGGTGTACAGTTGTATGTTCTCCGACGCGACGGCGTCACCGAGTTCTGGGAAAATGAACACACAATGATAAGGCGCCTCTTTTTGACAGTCCGGTCAGCTGGGCAAAAATGTGCCGAAACTCGACCACCCAGCTACGAAATTCCTTCCCAGCAATTAGGGAAATTCCAGGAATTTTCGCAGCTTCTGTTGGCAAGGGATCTGTTGGAAAATAGGGGAAAGAGATATGCTTCGTTACACCCGTGTCATAGATACCATGTGTTACGTAATTCTTTATCCAACATATGATGCTTTTCAAAAGTAGATATTCTAACAGCCTTTCGATAACAGGTTTAAAGTTGGTTTTTCATTTCACTCTCTTAATTCCATGGATTAGGTTGTTATCCTTTGGATGGTGAACTGTTGCAAATATGAGAGCTGTTGTAAACGCAAAATTAAAAAAACTACCAAAAAATTCATCTTTTTTTCTGTAGTCGACATGTCAGACTCATTTGGATTGTAAAGGTAAGAATCTTTTTTTTTTTTTTTTTTTTTTTCATATAACATTCTTATTCATATTGCTTTATTTTACACAGTTGACATGTTACATGATACAATATGTAGGACCATACAAAAAGATGCAATATTTGCAGAGCAAAAAAGGAGTTACGTTCCACGTTATTTTATGTCATGTAATATGAAAATAAGAACGTATTTTGAAAACTACATGCACATGTTTCAGTAAATAAAAATCAAATCCGGAAAGCATATATTGCTTCAACATAGGACAAAATTAATAATATTTTGCATAATAATATAACATCATCTATCGCTATTTGTATATAACGCATTTGTTAATACTGAGATAAGTAGAAATCCCTATTTTCAATACAAAGACCTATCATCAGTGGCTCCCACAAACGAGGGGTCCTGGGGTCCGGGCACCCCCCCAAAACCTTTGATTTTTACCATTGATTATAATTCTATGTATATAGAACGTAAAATTTAATTATGTATTTGTTATTAATGGTTAATTTTATTAATTAATGCTAATTATTTATTCAATAATTAGTTTTTTACTGTGTTTTGTTCCCGAAAATCGACAAAATCAAAAGGAGCATGATACAAGAATGGTGAACTTCCAACTGAGGACCCCCTGTGTGCGCTACTGCCTATCATCTTGCAGTGTTGAAATCCAATAGAGATTCCCACCTTAAAATAACGTTTTGAGGAGCTGTGAGAACTGATTTCTGAAATATATTGCGGTTTTCATTTTTTTAATGAGAGGAATAGAGTTTATACATGTATTATTTTATATAAATTATTTTATATATAAAATGTCCTAAGTCAGCAATGTTTATAATACTGTAGCATCCATTTTTTATATATTCTTAACCCTATTATAATTTTAATTTCTCATATATCCTTCTATGTTTGGTTTCTTACAATCTCAATTTTTTTCGGTTTTGTTTGATTAATGTTTATCTCTCATTACTAGAGAATTTACAATATACATACATACACACACACATATATATATATAAATATATATAACAGTGGCGCGCACCTGGGGGTCTGGACCCCCCAAGCCCTTGATTTTTTTTCGATTGATTATAATTCTAAGTATATAGTACATAAAATTTAATTAAGTATTTGTTATTAATGATTAATTTTATTAATTAATGCTAATTATTTACTTAATAATTAGTTTTTTACTGTTTTGTTCCCGAAAATTGACAAAATCTAAAGGAGCATTTGTGAACTTTCGACCCCGGACACCCCCTTGAAAAATTCCTGTGTGCGCTACTGATATATAAACTGTTTTGGTCTTCATGTGATGATTTAAACATTCGGTTTAAGCGTTTGGATCAATATTTTAAAAGATATTCGCTGAATTGGTACAATATTGATCTCAAACTATTAGTAAATATCTGAATTTCGTTTCCATTTTTCAAGAGCAATTAACAATCCTAAGTCATTTTAGAGTAAATTAATCAAAAAGGAAACCCGAATGCGTTGCTTGAAAACGGTATATAAAAGGAGAATGTGAAATAAAATGGTATATATATATATTTTAATATTTAATTACTCAAAATTTTTTATTTGTTATCATAACGGAATGAGAAGAAGGCAACGAGTTGTGGAAATGATTGTGCAGTATTTTAAGAAAATCTGTATATAGAAGTCTTACATTTTTAAAATTACTTAGAGCTATTTTTGTTTTTTACTTATGACAGAAATTTAACTTATGGAGTATCTAAATAAATACAATTTTTATGATTGGTACCTGATTTTTAAGATTGGCACTTGTTCAAATATTTTGATGAATTCCGTAAAGTAAATTATAGAACAAAAAAATAAAGACTACTCAGTGCCTAAAAAATGACAAAAAAACCAAGTACTTTAGCGTCGTGCAATTTACCTTTAAGATGCCATAATGCCAAATCCGGAAATTTCATGTTAACTGTAAACTTGTTATCTAATTATGATTCTGTTTTAAAGAGCTTTGGCGCCGGTAATCTAGTGGTAACGGTCACGAAATCGCAGCCTAGTGTTACTGAATACTCGCTGTGTAGAGAGGACGTTAAATCCCTTTAGGATCCCATTGGTGTGGTGTGATAGATTTCGTACTCTTTTCTTGACCAAATTTACGAGGTCCATCACCGACAACCCTTGTGTTTCACAAAATTAATATGACTCTCACACTCTCTCTTTAAAATAGGCAAACTCAAGTGATAGTATTATAGTGATCTATTTTATATTAAGTAGAGGGTCACTTAATGTGAGGGTACTTTTAATGTCCAAAATGTTAATAAATATATTCCAAATAACTGTTTGTTTAATAATGGCGACAACAAAAAGAGAGAAACTAAAAAAAAAAGACAAACATTTACTGAATTCTACCTATCTTATTTTTATTGGCGTTGGTTTGCTATTTTATTATATATTATTGTATGCCAATATATTAGCCTGGCTGCAAAAGTGCTTGTTGCGGGCTGCGAGTTTGACACCCTGTTCTCAGAGAACTTTCAAAACCAAAGGGTGAAATAAATTATTTATGTCCCCCTATACAAAATGGGATTAATCTGCTTGGAACCAAAGTCAGAGAAAGTATTGTTGAGAAAATTAAAAAAGTTCCATTTTTGGCAATTATTATGGATACAGCTCATTATCTTTCTAAAACTGCGAAAAAATCGACTCTCTCATCACGATATCCAAGAACTATTAGACCAACAGACTTGCAATTTAGTAGGCATTTTCCTTTCATGGAGCAGAGATCTGCTACGAAAGAGATTTTGCCGATATCGACATCCTGGGGGTGATTGTGAGGGGCTAAGAGGCGTTAAGGATAGAATTCCTGTTTTTGAACTGTTAAACCCTTTTACTTGAATTTTGGCAAACATATCTCTTTTGTTTAGCAGAAATCCACTAAAGGCAAATTTTACGGAAATCGAGTCCCCTCTATGAGGGTGAGGAGTAACTGGGGTGCATTGGTAAAAAAAGTCCCGTTTCCCAATTACAAGACCTACGTTAATGAAATTTGGTATCCATGTTTCTTTTGCTGAATTGAAATCCGTTAAAAACGGTTTTTTCGGGGTACGGGGGTTAATAACAAAAAATATTTCCTATTATTGGATTTAAAATTGAAATTTGACAAGCATGTTTATTTTTTTTGAGTAAAGATCCACTAAAAAAGAGTTTTGTTGAAATCCCCTTTGGGAGGAGGGTTACGAGAGCTTAAAAGATAATTTTACTTCAATTTTAGAAATTTTTATTTAAAAGTACTGTCCTTTTTTAATCAAGAGGTGAGAATAATAACAACATTTTTAAACATAATCAAACATTTAATGCTAGGACGTAGATATCAATCATTTATATATATATAAGCAATATATATTCATACAAAATCGTGAAATACCCAGCGAAGTGAGCGGGGAACAGCTAGTATCGTGATAAAAGGAAAGGGTGCTGCATCTAAAAAATTGTTTACCCGGGAGTGCACAATATTTCCCAAAAGGGCCCAGGTTTGACAGGCCCCCCTCGATTAACCAGTGTAAAATAAGGATGTGTTATTGTCGCTTCTGTTGGGGACTTCCATGTCCATTCATAAGCGATTCTGGACTTTTCCCGCTTTAAAAATAAGACAAATACTTTCCCTGAGCATCAATAAACGTTGTTAATGGAAATATTTAATATAGAAGTAACTGTTTCCGACCCATCAAATATTTAAAGGTATATGCCAAAAGAGGTAATATTTCAATAGATCAAGAAAAATGTGAAAGGGTAACAATTTTTAGTCGATATAAGTATTTTGTTAGTGATGTATACAGAGCACAGAACAGAAGTCTGCAGACCCTTGTTGAGATACGAACGACAGACCTGACGTAATAATACTGTTGCCAATTGGCATATATTTGAAATTCCCAATGGTTCGGGAAATATGTCCAGGAATGACATTTGGAGCTTAAAATTTTGCTGACCATCATCATAGTTCCGAGTCGAGAAGAAGACGAGGCCCTGGGCCACCAGTTAGCAAATGCATAGCAAAGGAGCATAAATGGATAATTTCCATGATATTTAGTGTCACTTAGATTAGAATACATGTAAAAAATTATTTTAAGGACATTGTGACAAAAAAAAATTATTTAAATACAATATTTTGGTAAAAATAAACTTAGAATAACCTTTTTTCAAAACGTTCTCCTTTTATAAAAAATGCTTCTATCATAATAATATTTTGCCTGTATATAGCTTAGACCTCTGTACAGAGGCTCAACTATGATTTTTGAAAAATTCACATTATTTTCAGAGTTACAGCCAATTAAAATAATTATCGGCTTTTTTTTTTCTTAAAATTTCTCCCCTCTGTTGTAGTAAAATATGGATAAATCCACTTCTAAGTTATATGTTTCAAAAGTTCTAGTTCAGCCTCTGTACAGAGCTATATACAAGCAATATATGATTATAATAGAAGCGTTTTTCATAAAAAGAGAATGTTTTGGAAATGGGTTATTTTATGCTCATTTTTTGTCAAAATATTGTACTTAAATAATTTTTTACTGTAATAATATTCTTAAAACAATTTTAAATACGTTTTCTGATCTAAGTAACACTAAATATTATCCATTTATACGCTTTTGCAAAATTACGGTTCCAAACGTAGTCGGATATCTTAAGAGAAACACACTTAAAAGATACAATACATCTTAAAACAATATTGAAAGCATTTCAACATGTTTTTGATACTTTGTGTAAAAACAATTAAAAACTAGTATTTATTATTTAAATTTTTTTAAATATTTAAAATGTATTAATAATATTAATTTATGATCCAATTATATTATATCTCCACGCATCATATCTAGTAACGGGGAAATGCTTGTACACAAACTGTGTAAATCTAGTTCTATTCTGCAATCGTGTTACATATTCTGCGTTTCATTTGTTTTTGTAGCCCCTCACGTTGAGATATATTTTTCACTCACATCCATTGGCATTAAAAATATTTGTGTCTGAAACACAGCTTGAAGGCCTCCTCCAAACCTTCTAATTCCCTTCCAGGAAAAAAATCACTTTTTTCTCATTCCAGGCCAAACTATTCCTTTTCCCTTTCTCATTTGCGCTCGGGGGAGACACATTCAACTTGACCCTTGAAGAACGACTCCCCCTTTCCTATTATTCTTCTTGTATTAGTAAAAAAAACCTGTTTGTTTATTTTTTGACTAAGTTGTGTTTGTTGCTAAGGCCGACAAATATACGAGAGCCTGAACAAAACGCGAAACACATTTTATGATAGAAAAATTTTACAATTTTCATCAAGTTGTAATTCATACATCTTTATTATAATAGAGCTCTTTTGAAATTTCAAAATATTCGTTTAAATAACCCATTTCTTCATCATGTAAAGCAGGGGTGAGTGGCCAACCCGTGCCACAGTGTTGGAGTTGTAGCGATGGCACGCGGAGACTTACTGAAAAATTAAAAAAATTTTGCAAAAATAATAAACAACCATTTTGAAAATTTTTATTTAAGTGGGGTTGTCTCAGACAAAAAAGCTTCAAAATTTGGATCAAAATATGTTCGTGAATAAATGTTTTCTGCAATGAACATAATAGAATAAATATCACTCAAAACTAGCTAATATAAACTAATCTGTAAGAGCTTATCCTAATATAGATGACTTGGTAGAAAAATCAGTAGTAATTTAAAATCCACATTAAGTAGATACTGAGCGTTTAGTAATTATTTTGAATTAAATGATTCAAGTTACCCATTTTTATTTTATACCTAACCTAATTGATACAACTAGTAAAAATTTTACTAACAATAAAACCCAAGTTTGTACTTTCGTCTTATTTATTATATTGTTTTAAATTTCGATTTCATAGACTTGTATTAAAATGTGTGTTTTCGAAAAAAATCCCCTTATAAATAACTTTTTTTCTTTTATATTTGTTTTTGGGGAAAAGTTGGAAGTGGCACCATAATAATTTTTATACAAAAAGGGGACTTTTCCCGAAAAGGGGCCCCACCCCGGATGAAAGGGGATTTTTTTTTTCCCAGCGAAGGAGAACATTCACTTTTTATAGAGAAACACGTTTTTTTATACAAGCCAGAATATAATATTATAACTTTTTAAGTATATTTTTATCCCAAAGGGAAAAAATTTTTTCCCCTTTCCCTTTAACATTGTGTGAGGACGACCTTAATTCCTCACTCTTTCTTCTCACTTTTCTTTTTTTATGCTTCTTTTGCACTTCACCTCTACCTTCATATTACATATAGTGGGAAATCCGTTATTTCATAGAATAACTGGACAAGTCAGTTAAAGTAAATAAAATAATTGAATTCTACGATTTCACTAGATATTCTATAGAACAGGGGTGTCCACCCCAAATGACCTAGCAGCCACTTCAGAAAAACGTTATAATCTCACGGGCCGCATATAAAATTATGTACCGTTATATCAGATTAGGAAACAAAAAAACATTTATTGAAGTAAAAATTTAATACAGAATGAATTATTATTGTTTTCATTATTTGTTATGTAAACAGACATAGATAATATAATGTTAATCTATACTAATAAAAGGAACTTTTCGACTGTGTGTTTCCCCTCTGCCACCCAAACAAAGCAACCCAGAAGTATAAAACATAATTATTCTAGGTCCTGATGATGTGCACTACGAAGAGTTTTTTTCGAAAAATTCCCTTTAGATTTTTTAAAATTTAAATTTTTTAAGCATTATTCCTTTTTTTTTCAATAACAGGTTTTAGTTAGTTTTTTTCAAGGGTCTAATTTTTTTGCTTATCCATTTGATTATTCCGAACTTTTTTTTACATTCAACGTTTTTATCCTTTTACGAATTTAAAAAAAAAGGATGAAATTTAATTTAATTTGTAATTTCTTATATTCTAGGTTACCATATTTTTTTGTTTATTTTATTCATTTTTAAAATTTTTTTATATTTAAAATTTTCCTTTTTAAAATTAGGGTTTAAATTTTTTTTTTTTTAGATAACCCTTTGATTTAAATTAATGCAATTTTCTATTTTAGTGTCACACAGTTTTATTTTTTTTTTTCGAACTGTAATTTTTTTTTGCTTATAACTTTTAAAAGTGACTAAAAAGTCAGTTTTAAAGAAAAAATTATTTGTAAGTTTTTTAAACAGAAGTTTGGGATAATGAGGTACTTATTTTTTTAACATCCCCACAGCAAATTGGTCTCACGCGAATCACCCCTTTGATACCAAAACAACAAAGATTCTAACATATATAAAATCGGTCAGATTTTGTCGGAAAATGACGCTATTCGTGAGGTGCCAATAAGCTAAAAATGGTTTGTGAAGCTTTCTGTAAACAGAAGCTTAGATTTTTGGTACTTGTATTAGCGTACTTGGCTACAACCATCTGTCCCCATCTCATTAATAAGTATAGCTTGTATCACCGAATATTGGTAATTTCAGAGTTTCTGCCTACTTAACTGCATAGAAACCATTTGGTAAAAAAATGACTTAAAAATTTTACCCAGCCTATTGGCGGCATTATATGAAAAGAAGCACGTTGGCAACTATACATAAGTACCAAATCTTCCTATGACATTTCGGTTCTTTTACATATTATCTCAACCTATTGTCGACATTACATGAAACGAAGCGCAGGGTTGTCCTTTACCGTACAACACATGCAAAATTTTTGTAGAAATTTTTTCCCCCAATTGAAAAAAAAAAAGGATACGTTTTTTTGATACTTAAAATTAGAGGGCCGCACCAAAAATATTTTTTTACCAAAATTTGACGTTTTTTTTTCATATAAAAAAAATATTACATTTAAAAATTTTTGATTTTTTTTTTTCAGAATTTCATTTACATTTAAAAAAAATTTTTTGATTTTTTTTTTTTCAAAATTTCTATTTACATTTAAAAAATTTTTTGATTTTTTTTTTTTCTGAGCTGCTTATGGTAGTTTTACAAAACGATTTAATTTTCTTTAAAAAGTGTTTGGTTTTATAAAAATTTCAATTTTTTCTATGTATAAGGTTACTTTTATATATATTTATTTGTTTATTTTATTTCTTTTTCAGTCTTAAATATTGAAGATTTTCTGTTGTGTGTTTCTTTTGTTGTTGTTCAAAACTGTTTATGGCAATTTTTTTCAAAATAAGAGCTTACTTTTTTGTTTTGATTTAACCCTTTAATTTAAATTTATTGTAAAACTGCTGTTGGCCCCGCATAGGTTTTCTTTCTTTTATAAGAAAAACGAGCAAAATATACTTTTTTAAATTTCTTTTCTTTATGGGGTATTACAGTATATTTTTCTTAATCAAAAAAGTTAACACTCATAAATGTTATTTTTAAAAAAAATGTTTTAAAAAAAAGTGCATGACAAAAAAAAATTGATAAAATGACTATTTTATTTTTTTTTTTAACATTTTAAAATACCTTTTTTTAAAAAAAAAAAAAAAAATTAAAGATCATCGTTCTATTATATTTTTCAAAAATAATGTTTGTTTATTATTTTACGTATTTTTAAAATGTTTTTTATATTCAAGAAATATTTTTTTAAAAGTGGTATTTAAAAGAAAAAGTTTTCGAAATTATTTTTATGTTCAGTAAAACAATGGAAAAAAATTCTGAAATTAAATTTTTCTTTTTGTAACTTTAGAAATCTTGCTTATTATTGAAGTAATTAATTTTGAAAAGACTAAAAAATCGTTTTCAGCAATAATGTTTTAAGCTTTTTTTTAAAAAGAATCTTTTGATCATGATTACCTAGTCTGACACAAATATCAAAGGTGTTTTTTCAATCAATGAAACTACACCCTCACTTTGCCTGCTTTTTTCCCATGTCATGTCCATTTGTTCACAAAAAACCAAAAAAAAAAAAAAAAATCTGTTCGAAAAAAATATGAATGTGATTAAATGCGCAACGAAGTATTTCTTCTGATAATCTGTTCTTAGAGATGAGTGTATATATACGCACAATTGTATTTTTTACATTTGTTTCATGTTTAAAACCTTCCTTTTCGTCGTTGAAAATAAAGATTATTGCTATTCTTCCTTCATCGGCATATTCAATGTTTTCTTCGTTATAGAAAAATATTGCTTAAAATATAACAGAAAGAAAATAACGCTAAATTAATAAAATAACGCCATGCAGCTAGTATAATATAATAATGCAATGATCAAATAATGTTTAAAATATTACAGTTGCCATTTTCCTGAAAATTAAGGTGTTTCTTTTGAATTGATCTTTTGTAACTCATTGTTAAAATTTGATTGTACTGTCATTCGCAAACGATTAAATATACGTCTTAACCGTCCTGAATATTTTTTTAAACTTTAAAAAACGTTTCTGACAGCCTTTTGCTTTTTTGGGGCACTCCAAACAGAAAAGGAGGAGGAGAAATGAAAGTCACACACACAGAGAATCATGTACCATCCATAGTAAAGGATATGCATAATGCAATTCGAAATTTATTAAAAAAGTAATTTACTATAGTAAAATCAAATGTAACTGTTTGATAAAATATAAAAAGGACATTTCTATTATCAAAAAGGATTTCTTTTGAAACAAGAACATGTAACAGGCAAATACATTGTAGATTTATATATATAAATTTCACCTCAAATAAATTTCAAAATGAAAAAACTTTAAAAACCTGATGTTTAAAAATTTTTTAAAAAGAGTCGGTGGGCCGTGACTTACGTACTGGTGGGCCGCGTGTTGGACACCTCTGCTATAGAATAACGATAATGTGATCGTTAAAGTATGAAATACAGCACTGGAAACTTTTTTTAATGAATTCGAGCTGCTTTTAGTTAGTTTTGAACCACTTATAGCTGCTTTGCAATGACGTGTACCCTTTATTTCCTCGCTTTTTGACAGTATGTTGATGTGAGCGCTTCTGTGTTATTAACAAGTATTTTTGCAACCTGTTTTCAAGCAATGACTTCTGTAGGAATGGGAGACAAAATCGAAAAAGACTCAATGCGAGAGATTTGAATCCTTAGTAAATAAGCGTGGGGGAAAAAAGTTCTGCATTTACTCGCGAAATATTATTAATTTTGTTAGTAAAAGTGCTAAAACAGCAAAGAAATAAGTACCACATCACTATTGGTTACTCCAGCATTAGGATATCCTTGAATATTAACGTTCAGCTACAAGAGAGCTTTGGGCGACGTAATTTTGAACTATGGTCAAGTGACACCTGAGCTAGAACCCTCCTCTCCTGACTACCACACCACACCAATATGATATCCTTGAAGTTCAAGGAGTAGAAAAGTTAATTGTGCCTGTCAGTAGCGCACACAGAAATTTTTCAAGGGGGGTGTCCAGGGTTGCAAGTCCACCATTCTTGTATCATGCTAATTTTGATTTTGTCGATTTTCGGAAACAAAAACAGTAGAAAACTAATTATTAAATAAATAATTAGCATTAATTTATAAAATTAATCATTAATAATAAATACTTAATTAAATTTTACGTACTATATACTTAGAATTATACTCAATCGAAAAATAATCAAGGGCTTTGGGAGGGGTCCGGACCCCTAGGACACCTCCCTTGTGTGCGCCACTGGTGCCGTTAACATATTGTCTTTTACAACATATTCTCTTAATGTTTCCTTTTGTTAGTATTATGAGTTTAAAAGAAATTATATCATCTGCATTTCTTTATTATTTACCTATTAAACATCCACAATAGGGATAAAGTGTATTTTTTGCGAGGTTTTAGCTATTTATGATCAATTAATTTATAAAATAAATTTTTAATTGTTTATTTTTCACTTTAACGGTCTATCATCAGTTATTTCATAGAATAATTTGGTAAAATATAGGATGTTTCATCTATTATATACTTAACCTGACTTGTCTAGTTATTTCATAATATACCTAGTTACAGTAGCGCACACAGGAATTTTTCAAGGGGGTGTCCGGGATCGAAAGTTCACCATTTTTGTATCATGCTTCTTTTGAATTTTGCGGTTTTTCGGGAACAAAACACAGTAAAAAACTAATTATTGAATAAATAATTAGCATTAATTAATAAAATTAATCATTAATAACAAATATTTAATTAAATTTTACGTACTATATACTTAGAATTATAATCAATTGGAAAAAATATCAAGGGCTTTGGGGGTCGGACCCCAGGAGCCCCCATTGTGTGCGCCACTGCCTAGTTATTCTATGAAATAACTGAAATATATACTTAAACGGCAACACATTTATATATACATAGGCTTATTCTCTACAAACAAGAGATAACATCCAGCAATCACATTCGAAAAACACACAGACGGTAGGAAAATCACACAATGAAGGACATAGGAGTAACCGAAATTAAAAAATATAAAATGGATCCTGCAGTGTTATAAACATTGCTAACTTAGGACAGCTAATATATAAAATAATTTATATAAAAGTGGGGTTGAGCATGTTTTTTAGCCAGCCAACCTTCCCCCTTTATGTAGATAACACTGAGCAAAAACCAATAGAAAATAATGGATAGGAATATCTAAATCTATTACAAAATAGAGGTAACTTACCTAAAAATTGCACTTATATATATATTATGTGTATGTGTGTGTGTGATGAATCCCCAGCCCTTTATATGTCAGTTGGGGTAAACTTCCTACCAGGACAACTCAAACCCCCTCCCGCATAAGTACTTCGGCGGACTTACTGAAAACACGTGAACGAACGGCTCACTCGCTCCTGATCGACGCTTGTAATAGTACTCGTCTCTTGTCATGGCTTGGAGAATAGAATGATTTGCTGAACATTGGAATAAAATATGATATGATAAACGGCTGCACTTTTCATTGCTCCTGTCAGTCTTTAAGAATTACTCCAAGTCATGATAGATAGACATATAGTCTTATTCTCTACAAACAAGAGATAAACATCCAACAATCACATTCGAAAAACACGTAGGCAGTAGGAAAATCACACAATGAAGGACACATGAGCAACAGAGATTAAAAATTATAAAATGGATGCTGCAGTATTATAAACATTGCTGACTTAGGACAACTAATATATAAAATAATTTATATAAAAGTGGGGTTGAGCATGTTTTTTGGCCAGCCAACCTTACTCCTTTATGTAAATAATACTGAGTAAAAACCTATTGAAAGTAATGGATAGGATCTATTACAAGATAGAGGTAACTTACCTAAAAATTGCACTTAAAAATGAAGAGCCTGTGCTAAATCTGAGTGCAAACATTAATTTGTTGCCAGATTCTATACCCTAATACAGATTTAAATCAAAAGAATGGCTGAAATGTAGCACTTAACAAAAGTATAAAAAGAATAGAAATAAGAATAAATAAGAGAGTTACAAATTACCATAACTTTACTGACACTAGAGTATATATGAATTAAATAATAATAAGTAATTTTATCTAATATTAGAATATGGAGGTAACTATAACTATGAAATATTTAAATTTATAGTAATAAACTACAATATTATTATAATCTAAGAATTTTTAATCCTTACTATTTTGAATAGCTTTATTCATATAACTATTAATAAAATTAATTGGGTATTTCTGATTTAAGCAATATTTAGTAAAATGTTTATAGTTATTTATAATGTCTGATTTTTTTGACACCAGAAATTTATTGCGTAGTACATAATTAATAACAATATTTCTGAATATAGAAACATGTACATTACTCTCCCAATGAGGAACTTTTATAATGTTGAAATTAAATTCTTCTCTTTTATCATAAATATTAGAAACTATTACATTATCTTATAATTTGACATGTAAAGAAAATTTGCTTCATTGTTGTTATTATTTGTCTGTATTAAATTAAGATATTGTGGATAAAAATTAGTGTTAGGTATAAAATTGACTTGCTTGCCAAAAATGGTTATGTCATCTATATAACGATAAATGTAATATTTAGAATTATTAATGTAACTACTTTCAAAATAATATAAATATAAATTGGCAAGACAGTTGCTCGCATGGCCACCTTGTGGCAAACCTTTAATCTGCAGATAATAGTTACCCTTATGATATAAATAGTTCTCTTTAAGTACAAACCTAAGTAGTGAACTAAATCTATCATAATTAACATTATTAAATAAATTATCTTTATGTAAATTTACAAGTATATTAATCATATCATCAATATTGATAGAGTTAAAAAGTTCTTCAAAATCTAAACTATAGACTGAATAAATCTTTTTATCTTTCAATTGTTCAATAAGTGATTTACAATTTTTAAGTATGGCTGTGGATTTAAGATTATTTATTGTATTATGTAATATTTCATGGAAATTTGCCTTTTTTTTAACATATTATTAAATCTTTTTGAAACCCCTTTTCCAAAATTTAACGGGGTTTTTGGGGGTTTGGGGTAAAAATATATTAAATTTTTTAAATTATTATTAATTTGAATTCTTATTGTTTATGAAAAACCAAAATTAGATTATTTATTCCTCTATCAGAAACTGATGACTTAATAAAAGCTGTATTATTATCAAAATATTTGTTGATCATGAAATTATAATAGTATTTACATATGAAGGCAAAATTTCTTGGCACTTTATCAACATAAACTATAATAAATTTATTTTGCAATTTTTTAATTTGATTTTTAATATCATTAATATATATATATGTTGTGTAGAATTGTTTAAATTGTAAAATATTTTCATTGTTCATTAAATATCTAAAACAGGGTTTCTCAAACAGGTGGGCGTAATAATTTTACAAAGGAGGTGCGAGCGTATCGAAAAGTTGAAAGTAAAAGATTTAAAAAATTACAAATTTACTCAAAGGAAACAAAACAAAATACGTTCTGACATAATAAAAGTAAAATACACATTTGCACTAATATAATATACTTATAAAGGCATCAGAAGGGCACAATGTGTTTGATAATTAACTTATCAATACCAAGTTGTAACAAATGGTTTTATTTATCATTTATTTATTGTAATGATTATAGATGGCGCCACCAGACAGAGTACTTGGGGTTTTTTCCCATTGAGGGGAAAACCTTGGGATAAAGCGGTGATTTTCTGTTGTACCCATCGCGGGGAATCCTTCCCCACGTGTTCCTGTAATGTTATATATTTATTCTGAACTGCAGAAATGTACCCTTTTACAGTAAATAAACTGTATTTAGCCCCGAGGGGGGAATAAATTTCATCTAATGATGTATCCATTCATCCCAGCTTGAAAAAACTGGCCCAACGGGGGGCCCAAGCCTTGACCCCTAAAAACAAAAAACCGCCCTGAAAAACCATACCGTCCAAAAGGGAAATTGTTTTATTCCCGCAATCCTTCAAAAAGAGATGAAAACGAATACTTTTCGTTTTACGGTCCTGCCAAAATCTCGGGAAATCGAAAGAGAAAAAATGAATCACCCTGACTTCAATTGTCTGTGGGGGAAAAAAAGAAGAAAATCTATTTCATGTTGAAAGTTTTCAAAATTCGCGGTAGCAATCTTGCTACAGTGCGTTAGTGCTAGTGATCATTTTTTAAAAATTCACTTAAAAACAATCCTGCAATAGTGTTTTTTTGGCTTTTTTTCATTTTCAAGTGGTAGCAACCTGCTACAGTATTGTGTGTGTGTGTTTTTTGCAAAAAAAAAAAGTGATAGCAATCCTGCTCAGCGTGGCGAGTGTTTTTTTTCAAAAAAAAAACCCTTGCTACAGTGTTATTGACTGTGTCGAACCCCTTTGATATATTATAAAAGTTTTTTTCATATTAAATTTTTTGTGGCATTACAAATTTTGGGTTTGTGTGAATGATCTTATTTTTTTTTTTTCATTGATTTTTGGTATTTTTTGCAAGGTAATTTTTTAAAATTTTCCCCTTTTATATTAATTTATTTCTTGGGATAACGTTTCCTGTTAAATATTTTGAATTCCCCATTATTATTTTGCAGTATTTTACTGATTTCATATTGAATTTAATGCATTCATTACACCCCCGGGTTTATTTTAGTTTTGTTTAGTATTTTCATTGCTTGAATTTTGTATCATTACAACTGATGATTCCTAAATTTTCTTTATACTATTTATTTTTATTTGAATTAATTGTGTGTTTTCCTTGTTGGTATTTTGAATATGTTTTAATTTATTTACCCATTTTTAAATTTTTTTTGAAATGCATAATATATTTTTAATATTTAAAAAGGGTAGCTATATTTTTTAAATGTATTTCCCCCATCTGAAAACTTTGGGGGGGGCAATCAGGCCCTGCCCTTAGTTATTTATTTTGTTTATTTGCAACTTTTAAAAAATTTTTTAATCATTTCATTTTTAGGGAAAAGGGGGGAAAAACTGATCTTGTTAAGTTTTCTATTAAAATTAAAGGGGAATTTGGGGTCTGATGGGAAAAAAACTAAAAAAAAATTAAATTAAAGGGTTTAAAATCAAATGATGCTTATAAGGAAGAACCTGAATATTTGAAATGTATCTTTGAGGGAATAGTATTAAATAGGATAGACGAGGAAAACAAACAAAAAGAGAAAACACTGCGTGAATTCGAGCTGCAGAAAATACGACTGCAAAGTGAGACTCAAAGAGTTATAGGTCCACAAACCCTACCACAAGCAAAAATCGAATTAAAAAAGCTGTTACCAACATTCAATCCAGAAGTTGATAACATGGACTTGTCCTTCACCTTATTCCAACGTCAAATGAAGCTTTTGGATCTTGGTGAAGATCTGTGTGGGTACCCTATCTCATTGGTGCCCTACCTAGTGATGTAACCTCTCTCATTGCCCGTGAGCCGGAGGAGAAATGCAGGGATTACTCCCACATTCGAGGAATGCTTCTGCAATGGTTCAAGTTAACCGCAGAAAAATTCCGGGAGCTGTTTTCACGTCACAGAAAAAGTCCAAATGGGACGTGGAAGGATTATTATTTTGAAATCCGAGCATATTTTGAAGGTTGGCTCAATGAGCTTAAAATTGATTCATTTGACGGCTTGAAGAATTTAATGATTGCCGATCAAATGAAAAAGAGATGCTCCCCAGAGTGTAAGGAACATTACCTGGATATCTGGGAAGAACTTATCTCCCCAGAAATGTTAGCAGATAAGCTGGAAGCTTTCGACAATATCCGGCGTTCCTTACCCAGTGGTCCTAGGAAACATGTGAAGGCAAGTGAAACTGTAAATGATGGAAGACAGGTATCATCCAGGAAACCTGACCGCCTTCCCAAAAGAGAATATTCCCATCCAGTACCAAATGAGAGATCCCCTCTCAGATGCTATGGCTGTGGGAGACAAGGGGTGATAAAGTCTAGGTGTCCTACCTGCAAACCCAGCTCCTCACAAAGAACAGACGTAGCAAATAATCACATCAATGCTTACTCAACTCAGACCAGAAGCCCTCGATTGACCCTAGTCGACATAACTTTCTGTGGAATAAAGGGACGTGTTTGTGTAGACACAGGATCTTCACATTCAATTGCTGGGAAAGGATGTACCAGGTATTTAGGGAAAGGGACTCCTCTTCCAGGAAACCACATTAGCTATGAGCTTGGCAGATGGTCAACAGACCACAGGTGAGGCCCTCACAACCCAAGTGATGGTAGAGATTGAGGGAAGATCAGTCTTGACCAAATTCATAATTCTCCCAAAGGCAAAGGAAATAGAACTCTTCTAGGAACAGATTTCCTTAGTTCTGCTGGTTTGGTTCTAGATGTGAAGAATACTTGTTGGTACTTCTGGGACAATCCTACCCATAAGTATCCATTTGGTGAAGAATTGGACACCCCGTCCATAGCTGAGAAGATGTCCAGCAACACTTGCCAATTAAGAGAAGGAGAAGGTGAAAGTTTGACCTCTGCCCAAAAGGAGAAACTTAACCTCCTGTTAGAATCCTTCCAAAATGTCTTCGAACCGGGGGGAGAAGCAACAACTATCTTAGAGCACCCCACTTTTCCTTGTAATAATGACAGAGTAAAACCCATTATTCCTCTTTGTAAACGTGGCCGTCCACCAAAGGTCCCACAGACTCCTTGTTCCTCGTCGGGACGCCGTCGGAACCAGAGGGGGAGGATGTAACAAATGGTTCTATTTATCATTTATTTATTGATTTATTTTACTAGATGGCGCCACCAGACAGAGTACTTGGAGGTTTTCCCCATGGTGGGAAAACCGGTAGTTGATTGATTAAGACGGTGGATTTTCTGTTGTACGCATCGCGCGGGAAGTCCTTCCCCCACGTGTTCCTGTAATGTTGTATATTTATTCTAGAACTGCAGAAATGTACCTGTGTACAGTAAATAAACTGTATTTAGCCCTGAGGTGAATAAATTTCATCTAATGATCTATCCATTCATCCCAGCGTGTTAAAAAGTTAAGAACAAGTTTTATAATTACTAGTAACTCCCATGGAATTGTTATGTACAAAATTTAAGGTGACTGCCTACCTTGAAAATGTCGTTTTCGTCTACATAAGGCATTTTTTTTTACTTCAAAATCTTATAGTTTGAACATTTTTCCTTCCAAAACGGTTTTTTCCTTTTCGCGAAATAGAAATAAAGTTATAGCGATTTTAAAAAACATCAATCTATGCAAAAGGACAGTAAGATAAAACTTTAAATGACTTTTTCTCAAAATTATGTTTTCGAAAGAAACATTTTACCAGATACATGATATCTTAAGAACCATGCCAGATAACGTTTTGAAAAATTTTGTGGGAATGTTTATTATTCTATTTGTCACAAAGTGGATTATAAGTTTTGTTGTAGGTTAATTATTTTTTCATTTAGGGTAGTTTTTATAAAGAAAAAAACTTAAAAAATATCAAAATTTTCATATTATGTATAATTTTTTTTTTTTTTTTGTATTTTAATATTTTTCTTAGATTTTGGTTCCTTTTGAAGAGCACCGTACTATGTATGTTGTGTATAAAGAAAATTATGATAATTGTATTAGAAATTTTTATACAGTGTTACCCGTTTTAGTCAAAATTTGGTAAAATTTCCTTGAAAACAACCAATTTTTCTGAGAGTACACTATTTATTTAAAATTTTTTATGTATTTGCATATTTTTTATTATTATTTTCTTCCTAAAAACACTCAATTTGCTTCAAAAATGTGTTTTTATAAAAAAATTGGGTCCGAAGGTAGGCAGTCACTTTAATACTTATCTTGATAATTTGAACGGTTTTTAATTAAAATCGCATATTAATAGCTTTACGTCCAATACATTATTATTGAATTCAATACTTTGTTATTTTATGGAGGGGGCACGATGAAAATTATGATTGAAAATTGGATCGCAAGTATTGAAAGTTTAAGAAGCACTGATCCAAAATGAACCATAAATGTAGTAATTATTCTGCTTTTCCCATATATTGATTCATTATAACAACACGATTTTCAAATTCACGCAGCAAAAATCAAAATAATAAATAATAATAATAAATAAAAAACAGACGATAACACTATAGTTTGTTTTGAAAAAAGAAATACCAGAATTCAAATAATAACATTTACTTTTTCACGATTACACACGCTCCGTCGAATACATGCCTATGAACAGTCACTAAGTCATTTCACCTCCCTAGATCTAGATTCGAATACAAGATTACAAGCAAAAAATAATATTACTCACTCATAACTGTGGAACTGATATTTCATAAGTAAAAGAATTATCTTGTAATTGATTCCAATGTTTTTTAAATTTCGTACTCCTATTGAAACTACTAGAGTGCAAAACTTCGCTATAGCATTCAATCAAAAGATAAAGAAGATTATCTTCGGGCCACAAAACTGAACGTTCTTTTTTTCTGTTGTTGTAGTTTTTATGTTGGATCGTAAATTATAACGAACGCAACGGAAAACAAATGAGATCGAAGCTTCTTTGTCTTTCTAATTGCGATTGGGGCCGACGGTGAGCAACGGTCACTGAGTATGGAAATCGTAAATTAATTGAAAGATGGGGCCCTGATAAGGGCATTGACAAAAGCAGTGGGACAGCCAGATTAACCTGGCATCATTTGTGCCAAAAAAACGACCTAAACTTCTAGTGCAGGGTATATATATCACACCCAAGGGTGTTTACATTCGGTTTTTACCATAAATTTTCTATACAAAAGTTAAAAAGGAAGAAAAGTAGGAAATACATTATTTTTATTACATTTTTCACACGTAAATTTAGTTTTCCTGTTCTTTTTATAAGGGCATTCAGTACATTTTTTATAATCTTCTTTAGTCTCGTCCTGAATGAGTGCGATGTTTTTCCATGGATTTTAATTATATATATATATATATATATAAATCTGTATCTTATTAAACCTTAACATATAGAAGTAAGCCTCTATTTTTTAAATTCAAAAATTTTGGAGTTTCTTTTTATTTTCTCATATTGTTCCAGCAATTTTAGTTTTTGTATTAATAGTTTTTTTTTTCAAAGGTTCATCTGAAAGTGGATAAGATGTGTACCAGTTGTCTCCTTTAAAATTACGTTCTTCCCAAATGTTTTTGTATCTCTTACATATAAAACATTTATTTTCAACAGTGTCTCCTTCTTCTAAATCGGAATCGATTTCAGTGGAGGAATCATACTTGCTGTTATACTTTACTTCATTTGATTCTTCCTCATCAAAATCGCGAAGAGAATTTCTTCATCCGAAAATACTATTGTACTAGATCTCTCTCTCTCTCTCTGTTAAATACTGCATGTATTATATTACTTAAATATCACATTTTTTCATCATAACTACTATAATACGCAACAGCATAAGGACTATTTGAAACGTGCTCATGCATTCAGAACTTTAACGGTGATTCACGCGCAAGGTATGACATACCCGAAAAGGCGGTATCCAAAAATATATATTTAGAATTCGCATATAAGCTAAGGCCCCTCAAAGGATATGACCTTAAAGTCAGCTGTCCATTTTCCAAAAAAGGTTTAGAAGGAGCGTTGAAAAAAGTTAGACGGTGGGAGATGCGCTGGAAGTGCCGGGTTAAGGCCTTGGGTCATTTCTAGAAGTATCAGCTACTAATGTACAACAGGGCTGAGAATAAAAATTGTTTAGCAATTAAAGGGATAATGACACTTACACGAAATGAAATTCCTTTCGATTAAAGAGATTACATAGTCATTAGGTAATACACACATACTCACACACACAATATATATATTATAACTGTAGAAGAAAATTTAAAAAAAAAAAAGAAGAAGAATTATGATTAGAGAGAGAAATTTTTAAAGCATTCAGAAATAAAAAGACTGAGAGTTGAAAGATTGAGAAAAACGGGGAAGACGGGTGAGGGATCCTAAAATTGCATGACGCTTTGAAGTTCCATGAGGATTGTCGAAAAAGCGCTGACTTCGCTATTTTGAACCTCGAACAAGTTCGACCTCAGTTAGCCCCCCATTCTCCGGCTTTCCAAACTACAGAACTTTGAGCCTCGATTGCGCATCAGCTCCTTTATCCGGTGTACTTTCAGTGGCACAAGGAGAATCTTGGACTCTACCCTAAGCACATTTGCGAACGTGACCACTCGGCTATCGCTGCCATCTGTAGTGTTATGATAATGGAAATTGCAACGTTCTTCTCTCGCGTTTTCCCCAAAATAAGACTGCGGAAAATAAATTACAGCAGTTCTGTAATTATAAATTAGAGAATCTAATTTAAGCCAAGTTTTTGAGCCATTTTCTACTGCAGTGAACCGCAACCCCCGGTCAAATGGTGCCGGGCCGCCTAAAGAACATTAAACTATTGCCATTTTATTTAAAGTGGTGCATTTCTCTCAGATTTGCGCAACTTTCCACGGAAATCACTTTATATTCCACGTTAAACCTCTTTCATTCATTTTTTGGTGAAACTATATTTTATTCCGAAGGCATATTTATAAATGTAACTAAATTAAAATTGTTAAATCAAAACAATCTAAAATATAAACAATCAACGTGTCCCACCCTCAGCGGGCCGCGGTAAAATAATCAAACGTTGACCGGTCTGCAGCGATAAAAAGGTTGCGGCGCACTGTTCTGCTGTATGAAAGTGCAGTTTTGTGTGTGTTGGATGTAATTTTCTCCTTTGGCAGAATAAACCCAGAGGGCTGAATATACAAAGGAATAAGTTTCTGAAGAAAGAGATATGAATAATATACAGATTATCGCACACGAATAAGGATTGTTTGTCGCGTGCATGAATAAGCTCCCTTTTGGAAATGCAGATTATTGTGCTTGAATACATAAAAATAATCACGTGTGAGTAAAGAGTTGGTTGTACTGTGACGAGACTTTACGCAGTTTATCTTGCTAATCCTCTCGGAGAATCTTTGGGGCCATCAATTGAGTTATTTCACAGCCAACCCTCTCAAGAAGAAACCTTGATATGCAGATTAGTTAGTAGATATGTAGTGGAAGTTTAGTGATCGTGAAGAAGGGGAAAAGGATGCTGAGATGCTAAACGCCGTGAGCTTATGGTAAGGATCTGACTTAGAAGCGTAATTATAGAACAGGCTTAGCTAGTCAAAGAAATTAAGGAAGATTGAGATTCATAGGATAACTTTATTTAGAGTTAAGCAGTTAGAATTCCAGGCGCTTATTCACATAGGATTTAGGGTTACGATGTATCACTCATGATTTTCTTCATAGAGTAAGGCTGTCTTTGATTATTCTAATTGATAATAATAAATTGGATTAATTATGGCTAGCTTGGGTCATCAATCATTGCCTCCCACAAATCTAGGTCAAGTAGATGAAGAGATGGTTTTCCCCTGGTAGGGGGTTATTACAGTACATAAAAGAGAAAGTGTTGGGATTTCGTTTTCCCATGATTTCATGGCGTGTATACCTTGCCTCTTCTTAGCCATTGTCTCCCCAACAATACTTGTCAAAATTGACGTATGGGGGACCAATTTATCTATATGAGAAATTGTATCACTCAAAAAAGGCCTGTTATTTTTTCCTCATACCTAGGGCATAACATATGTGAACTGATTCGGAAAATGGCTTTGATGTCGCCACACCTTTTGTTTCGCCGACATACCGTCGATCATTAGTCTCAACGTTATATAGGAAAGAAGCTTCGGGGAACAGCATCCATTGTGTTGGGTTACCTTCGCACATCTGGGCTGCAAACAACTTGAATGAAGAGTTATGCAGGCTGGTCGGAACAAATACACACCCTTAGTGGGAATGTGACAAGGCAGATGGTAAACAAAATGCCGTTTCGTAGACATGCCGGCCTATTGTCCCCTCGTACCAATGGAGTAGGACTAAAGTGAGGAGAGACGTGTGGAGATGTGTTACACACGTCAATGAGAGGTGATTGAGGGTTTGAAAGTGACTTAAATCGGTCAACTCAGGAGTTGAAGGGGACTCTCGATCTCTTTCGTTTCACGAAATTTCTTCGCCCTTCAAATTTTGAGCTTGCGGAAGCAGCCTGGACCAAGAGAAATGAACTTTGCATAATTTTGATAGCTGGAGTGCCGGAGTCGGTGGAGCCATGGCTGTAACAAATGAATCTTTTCCACAGTGAAAGGCTGTAAACTTTAATAATGAATATTCTTTTTGTTTATAATTAAATCTCTTTTTGGCAATTAGCCCTGGCGCTACCATGTTATGAAGTAATTTAACGGGGTCACGATGTCATAGTGGAATGGAATACTGTCGAATTACATGAATATAAATTAAAAGATAATCAAATGGAATTTTAAAAACTAACATGAAAACAGTTACGCATGAATAAACGTGCATATAAAATAATGCGTTGCTTGAAGTAAAAATGATCAATCACAAATCAATACTAATTTTATTTAAACTATATTGATTAGTAGTTAGAATCACAGAGAAAGGGGGAAAAGGCACAAAATTACAGGATTCGTCTTTGAATAATCTCGCTATTTCCTTGTACATTGCAATCACTCATATACTAACACATTATTAAATTTGATATATGCACACAAAAACATAAATTAAATCGTATGTTCTATAATGGTATGAATAGCTCTATATCAATTTAAATAAACACTTGAATCACAGATAAATAATTCATCGATATATCTGCATTATTAAACTTTTGAGGACGGCTGGCCGATCTAAAGGCCAAGAGGAACAGACTCTTAAAAGACGGCTCTGGCTGCTGTAGCGGCAACGCAATGCTTTCCCCTCTTAACAGCTTTCGAAACAGCTTAAGGCCTATTACAGCCCTGGAACATCATTTGATTGACCGGTTTCTTTTGTACTTAAAAGGGAGGATGATACAGTTCCCTCTTTCAACCTTATCTAGAAATCCCTCTTTTTTCCCGTATGCTTAAATTCTCACTAGCGGAGAGTGCATAGTTATTTTTGTTAGCGATTTATTTATAACTGGTGATTTTTTTAAAATGATTCTTATTATTATTTTTCATACTAAAGAATGACATTACGTATTTTCTTAATGCATGTTTTTTTTTTACTCTCTATGTGCATCTGCCAAAATTAAAAATACAATATTCTACATTTTTATTAATTTTTATACCTGTAAAACTATTCAAAAATATATTTGTGGAGAATTTTAAGCAATATTTGCATTCAATTTTTGATGAAAATTTATGCATTATTACACAATGTATTAATGTACAGAAACGTATTTTTATTGTTATCTTACATTAAGCTTAATGAAGAAATTTTTTAAAAATTTTATATCGAAACATCCAAAAAAACGAAAAAAGAAAAGATAGTTGCAACGACAAAAAAATTACAGAAATATTCATTACAGATTCTTAAAATTATCCATTTTAGTCTTTCAAATTTATTTATAAAATGCAAGAAACTAACTTCGACATTTTTTATTATGACAATTGATGTATAAAAGATGAGTCTTCGAAACAGAAACTATTACTATTAATTCCGATATTTTTTCTTTCAAATTTGTAGAAAACGTATAATACGAGTTCTTCAGCATAAGAAAAATGCCCCGATTTATACAAAAACCTTAAAAGCAAAAATGAAATCCTTGCTTTTGTTATATATTATATTTGAAAGTTCTACAGTGTTGTATTTCCTGATTAAAAAAAATTAAAGTAAGTTTCCTTCATAATAATAATTACAAAAAATTTTGCAAAATTCTCTAAAATCTATCTGAAAAATAAATATAATCAGAACGTAGTCTAATAGATAGTTACATTGAAGTAAAAAAAATGTGTTTGTTCTCTCTTTTTTTCCCGCCTAGTTATTCATAAGTCACTTTCTACGAATGATAGTATAAAGAAAGGAATGTTCGGGCGCGCTCTAAGGCTGTTGAACGTTTGAAACTCTGAATACAGAATCAGATGGTTCTTGTTAATGAGCATGAAAGCAGGTTTTAAAATCTTTTATATCGACAAATAATGATTGTCTCTCTAGATTATTGTTGATGCTTTAGTTCTATGGTCATTATTGATTATCATATGCCTTTTTTTGGTGTAATAAAACCTAGAAATGCACATCTGCCTTCTTGTAAATCTTCGAAAGTTGCTTTCAAGTAGCTGGAAAACTATTCTTCCTCTTTTGTTGCCGTAATAAATCTTTAGAGTGCATTTCCTTTTCAATGAAATTGTCGTACATAGGACAAATAGAAACTATGCCGACTAAGTCCTTCAAGAAAGCTCGCTTCTACTTTGCGAACGTTATCAGGAGAATGAAAATAATCTTTCGGGGAACTGTTTTGTGTTAGATTTTGAGAGATAAGGTAAAAAGTCACCAGTGGGGACTGTCCAAACGAAGCGGGGGGGAGGGCGATATTCGAAGCTAAAGTCTTCCTTCGTTTTGAAGAAAGTCAAAGAAAAATTGTTGTCAGTTATCTGTAACCCGACTGTGGAGTCTCGGCGTTAAGAAGGAAAGGTTTTTGTAATTGTTTTGAATGTTGATAGAAAGAGTTGGCTTCGTAGGAATGTATTGGCTCTATCTTATGCACAAAATCACACACCAAAGTCAGTTCATTATCGCACAAAAATCAGAGCAGTAATCTTAGAATTTAAGCAATATTAGGGAATTCTTTTGAAATTTTATATAAAAAAGTAAAGATTATTCAAAGGCTAAGAATGTAACTTTTTTGTACAAAAGATGAAAAAAAGTTAAGAAGCCCCAATATGTTGTCCTTATTCGCAAAAGAAACAATTATAAATAAGAATAATATAATCATTTTATATAAACAAGTTTACCTAGATACATGAAGCTCCTCGGCAACTTAAATATGTTTGTAGTCATAATATTTTGTATTTAATATCAGCTTATTGTTTGCGTTTTACTATCTAGTATTCTAAAAATTCAAAGCATTTTCTCTTTTTTACTAATGAAAACAATTTATTAATGTTGGAAAAAATATAATTTGAAATTCCTATAATGTATATTTAAAGAATTTATTTTTAGGAACACTAGGTAAATTGATAAATTATTAATATTTCATTCACGAGTTCTATTAGGGTCAAAGTACCTCGTAATTTGAATGACGATCAAGTAACGAAAATGATAGCGGAGCTAGAACCCCCATTTCTTATTTCCACATCACGACAACGTAAGGATTTTGATTTAATGCATATCAGCTCTGCTGCACAATGGAACCTCTAATCGTGACCATTTTTTGATAAAAACATGTAGAGAAGATGTCGCACAATTCAACAAGGGCCAACATTTATTGGCTTAGAATATTCACATAATGCGAAACACCTAACTGCTATTCATTTCATTTACTGGCCACAGTAAATGTTCTATCATAATTTCCAGCTTATATAAAAAGAATTAGATCAAATAAAAAAAAGATTTTAATTTTTGAAATATGCTTGTTAATAAAACGTAGATTTAATCTTAGGATTCGTTCAGTACTATGAATTCTAATGTATCAGAATATAATGGATTATAGAAAAATAAAAAATGACAATTATACATCAAATCTATCATTCCTTTATGGAAGATATATATGAAAATTCTTAAGAGGATTTAAATTTTTAAGATTTTTCTAGCATGTTTTAAAAAAGAAAAACAATTATAAATTGAGTAACAATGAAGTTTCCAAAAACAGCATAGTTTATTTATGACAATATGTTTATTGACATGCAGATGCTGTGAATACTTGTAAGAGCTTTTAAACTGACTTCATTATCGATTTAAGAAAGCCTGATCTTTACACTATAACATAAAGAGACAGGATCAGCAATTTTGCTTTTTATTTTGTTTTGTATTTTTGATTATAATGTGCAATTTATGATGAATCATATTATTTACTTCTTATTTCTAATTTGACTATTTTAAGTTTTAACACCAGGTGTGTACCAAATTCCGCATTTAAATGAATTAAAAATAATTTAAAACATTTTATAACTGTTTTAATAAAATTTTCTGAAAATCAAAAAAATAAATAAATTTTTCTTAAATAAAATTAATTAAATTTGGGTTATTTTATTGTACCTTTTTTCTTCAAAGATATAAGATTTAATTTTTTTATGAAATGCTATATATTATCACCACTGTTTTGTGATATTTTTCTCAATACCTAATAATATTAAAGAGAAAAAACTAGTGGAGCAGTTAAATGTAGGGAAAAATATATATAATATATATATATATATATATATATATATATATATATATATAATATATATATAATATATATATTAATATATATTTAAAAAATGTAATAAATAAATTTCTTGAACTGAAAAAACTAGTAATTACTGCATTGATTCTGCAAGAAAAAAAAATGTATCCCTAATGAAAGGGAGACTATTTGTGTTTGGACTTTCTGCGGGAAAATCCCCACTCTTCAGCGGGGTATCAACTACTAACCTGCTTCTTTTGTCCGCCGATGTATGGTGCCATCAATCAGCTTCAAAACAGGGGGAAGTAAACTTTTCTAGAAGCGCCGTCTTTAAGGGCATTTTTCTCACAAAAACCGCCATCTCCAAAAGGTTAATACACATTCATAAAAAGAATTCTGCCTTTAGAGAGTTTAGAGGGGCGTATTGAGAGATGTTAGAAACTACTAATTTATGTTCTTGACAAATGATTTAATGAGATAACATATTTTCTCAACAATTTAAAGACTAAAGGGATTAATCTCTAAATTGCTCCTGTAATATATTTATGGAAATGGTAATGAATTCTGTACATTTTAATGTATTAGTTATTGTAATACAAATAGATTTTAATTTAAGATAAACATGTCATAGTTGGATGTAAGTAATGAAATACACTTCACAGAAGTGAATATTTGAATAAAAAAATATTAAAGAATTATTATATTAAAATGTTATTTATGATTACATTTAAATAACAATATTTATTAATTAAAATAGATATAGCTTTTAAAAAAAAACAAATATTGTGTGTGTGTGTACATTTTCAATGCAGGAAAGAAATGAACTACAAATTAATTCATAAAAAAGAAGAAAAAGAATTTTTAAATCTGTTTTTATGCATTCAACCTTATTTTTTTAACGGAAACAGATAAAATGTGATCATCTCCCTTCTTTTCATAAATATGGGCCGTTTTTTTATAATCAACTGAAATAAATCCCAAAATAATAAGTGATTTTCAGAGGATAAAAAGGTAAGGAGCAAGCTATTTATTATTTTAGGTCATTTGAAAAATAGAGCAGTGGCGCACACTGTGGGTCCTGACCCCCAAATCCCTTGATTTTTTTCCGATTGATTATAATTCTAAGTATATAGTACGTAAAATTTAATTAAGTATTTGTTATTAATGATTAATTTTATTAATTAATGCTAATTATTTATTCAATAATTAGTTTTTTACTGTGTTTTGTTCCCGATAATCGAGAAAATCAAAAGGAGAATGATATAAGAATGGTGAACTTTCGACCCTGGACCCCCTTGAAAAATTCCTGTGTGCGCTACTGAAATAGAGTCATCATTTTACTATAGCCTCATCAAGCTCGTCACCTCATCTAGTAAAATACAGGAGAAAATGTGCAGATTTTGTAACCCTCTTTATTTTCTAATTACAAGTTTTTTGATGTATACATCCATTTGAATATCATGTCATAGCTTTCTGCCTTTTGGTCAATTGGCTGCTTTTCATTTTGTCAGTTCTGTTCCCCCGAAACAAAAATAACCCAAAATGAAAAGACCAGGAAGATACTTTACCTTGTTATGTTTAATTATTTTGTGAATTCACTGAGGAAAAGCACCCACGACGCTCGTGATAATTTCCTTCAAATGCAGAGGCGTAGCTGCCGCCGTATCAATGATACGGGGCCCCCAAGCTACAGGGGCTCCATCATATGTAACTACAGTCCCACTAACAGGGCTTCCATTTCTAAAAAAGAGCTCTAAAGGAATTATGATACAGGTTCCCTTCAGAGCCAGCTACGCCAGTGTTCAAATGCCTTACGAGAACAACATATTTCATACGGTTGTCAATTTTGTTGACGTATTGTATTTTTAGTTGAAAATAGCCATTCTACTCTCACAATATTTTTAAATAAATTTAGGATGAGCTCCCCTACATATTTATAATTTTCATTGAAAGGTTTTTATTTTCAAATGGGTTCTCGAATTTAAAAATAGGCTTTTAATGCCTCGAAGCCTTCGACGAATCAGCGTCTGCCTTGCTCGTGAATTGTTTAAAGACAGCTTCCATCAGCCCACCCACCTACCTGGTCATTTGCTACCTGAACCGAAAGGGGCAGGACTTGCCACTGGATTGTGCCAACCTTACCTGCCCAATCGATGCCTTTTCTCCCCGCTCTTAAACGTTTGAAATGAAACCAAACTGATTCCTGTTCTGGAGAAGGATCTATCAAAAATAAAGAGTATTAGATCTCACAATTCAATAGTTTAATGAGATAAAAACTCTAAAGATGTTACACAGAAGCAAACACAATTAAAGCCTATTTATTGCAAGATTAAAGAGTTACCGGCATTCTTTTTCAACCTCAAGTAGGAAGCCAGTCTTACACCCTTCAGAACCATTGAAACAATACACTTTCTTTTACTTTCAGAAGAAATCTTTTAAAAAAGCTATACAAATTTTCAAAATATTGCTCATTCTTCCTAATTCTTTTCAAAGTATAAATTAAAATCGTATTTCAATCGATAAATAAAAAGAATAAAATAAATATTATTTTTTTTAAATAAAAACTTTAGCAATTAATGAAAATTCCTTAAAAGGGGCACGGCAAGTTCATAGGTTAAATCATGTAAGTTTATCTCCCTTTCTCTCAGAAACTACTCCTTTCACACTTAAGCGATTTTTATAGTAAGTTATGTGTATTATTAACACTAATGAAGAATTTTGTCTTTTTGTTAAAAATTAAAATAATTATGAATTTTTGTAAGAAAATGTCCTACTTTTTTCTTCTATAATTTATTTTTAAAAGAACCATATTTAAAAAATTGTCAGATAAATCTTATTTCCTTCATTAAAATATGAATAAAATATGTCATTAACAATTTCAGTATTACACGATAATTAGTTTTTGCGGAAAAGGTACATAAAGTGAAAAATATTAAATATTGAGAAAACAAACTTTAAAGTTAAAGTTTGTGATTTTTACACATCTACTTTTTTCAAATACTTTCGAGATGTACATATACGAAGCATTACATATATATATATATATATATATATATATATATATATATTATATTTTTCTTTATATCCTTTGTTTCCACAAAATACACACTTCTAATTTTCTTCTTTTCACTATTTTGAAAAGTCTAGTTTTTTGGATCTCAGCTACTCAAATCGTATGTGCTTCTAATATGACACGCAGTTATAACCTGGTTCAACGCCTCAATATTTTAAAATTCTTAATTTGGATACATGATCGGCACTGCTCAAAACAATTAAAGGATATTGTAAATCTTACGTAATAAAATAGTAAAAATATTTTTTTTTCTTTGCAAAAAATGGAAGATGCTAATTTTTCTCATTTTCAAACTTCGAAGTATGCAAATTTTGAGTTTCGTGTCAAAAATGACATTTGGCTTTCAAGTAAAGAGAAGGCAGAAATGAATGATCGGCATTCAGTAGGTGCTTTGTTTCGATGAGTGTGAGGTGTCAACGAAGTCATTTAACCGAATCTGAAGCTTGGAGAGTTAGCAGTAGTTTAAAGGGGAGACAAACACACACAAGCCATAGTTATAGATGCTATTGGAGTTTCACAAAATGTAATTTCCAGGAAGCGTTTTTTGGAGACTGGAAATACAGGCCAAAGACTAGAATCTTGCAAAAATGTTTAATGGAAAATAGATATATAACGCTAACGTTTCGGAGATACCGAAATATAAATGCCCCTCTACTTCAACAACACCTTCGCTCTGGAAGCGTACTCTATACTAGTACCACCGTTTCAACACAAACTGTCCATATAGTACTTTCTATGCTCGCAGACGTTAACGTTAACAGCAAGGCACCGTCGCGCCTTCAGTGAGTGCTCAACTGTGCATATGAAATGAATGTCACAATATTCTTTTCTCAGATGAGTCCCATTTTTCTGTTCATCCTGATAATAGGCGTATGTTCACCTTGAGGGAACGTATCACAAGGAGCAATCATACGTTTGTGTACTGAAGTGTCAGTTTGGTGGTGTGTACAGTGGTGGCCAAAATTGTTGACCATTTTATAAATTTTTACGATTTTTAAGTTTGTATGCATATAGAAAATTTCACTTTGCACAAAATGCTAAGTGTTTTCCATCATTTTAAAGAATTAGTACTGAATTCAAATAAAAAACAAAATTTAAACATTTGAGATGTAAAAAAAGTTATGCTGCAATAACTGTCGATATACATTAGATATTGATGATAGCAGTGAGTTATCACAGCTTAGTGAGGTTGTCTTTATTCTTTATTACAGCTTCATATAGATGTTTCATTGAGCTGAAAATAGTTTTAAGCTGTTCCTTTGTAATTACATGATGCCAGGAAACAATTGTATCCTCAATTGGTTCCTTTTTGTTTCATGGATACTGTTGATGTCTTTCAAATGGTTTTATTTTAACAATATATATAAAAAAGTATCGCTAACATTGAGCGAATGGCCCGTACAGCCTCCTTTAAATCGTTGTTTTTATATTCACATAAAGCACTATATATAAAAAAGTATCGCTAACATAGAGCGAATGGCCAGTGTACAGCCTCCTTCCCATCGTTGCTTTTTCATTCTGCCTCGTAAACAATAATACATCCCTTATAATTTAAATAGCGCCATCTAGTGGCATACATGAACCCTAAAACAGTTTTAAGAGTTACTACTCTTACCACACCATCCTTATACATGGATGCGTTTCAATTATTTTACCTAAAAGCCAGGTTGCTGGAGGAATATTACCCACCTTAATAATTACAATTTCTCCAACCTTAAAATTATTGTTAGGAGATTTCCATTTAGTTCTGTTTTGTAAATTACTCAAATAATCAATTTTCCACCTTCTCCCAAAACCTGACTTCATTTTTTGGACAATATCCCAACGGGAGTGAAGAGAAAGTTTATCATCATTGGTATGCTCAGGGGAAGAGGTAATAACCTCACCTATGAGAAAATGAGAAGGAGTTAAAATATTTAAACTGCTCTGGATCATTGCCACAATCCAAAGAGACTAGAGGTTTTGAGTTCAGAATTGCTTCTATCTGTGTTAACAAAGTGCTGAACTCCACAAAAGTTAAATTTGTGTTTCCAATTACCCTTTTTAAATGGTACTTAATACTCTTAACCCTGCTTCCCATAATCCTCCAAAAATAAGTACTCACTGGAGGGCTAAAATGCCACTCTGTATTCACTTGAGATAGAAAATAGCAAAAGTTTTCATTTTCATTAAGTTTTGATACAAATTTAAATATTTCTAACAATTTTCTCCTGGCACCAACAAAAGTGGTACCATTATCACAATAAATGTGTTTAGGTGCTCCTCTTCTAGCACAAAAGCGTTTCGGGGCAATAAAAGCCTCAGAAGGGAGATCACTCGCTAGTCCTAAATGTAGAGCTTTGGTAGCAAAATATACAAAAAGAGCTATATATCCCTTAGTAGTCTTTGCTCCTCTACCTCTATATCTTAAAATATTGATGGGGCCAGCATAATCTACGCCACAAACACACTACTGGGAGTTACCCTATGAGTTGGCAGATCACCCATCAATTTCTTGGATGCAGCTGTTCTATACCTACAACATACTATACATTTATGAATACATTTTTTAACAATATTTTTTAAGCCAATAATCCAATAAGTTTGCTTAATAATACCTAATAATACAGTACATCCAGCATGCAAATATACAATCTGATACATATTTACAATTAATTTACAAATTTCATGCTGATTTGACAAGATGATTGGGTGCTTAGCACCATACTGGGGTGTCGAAATTCGAAGTCGACCTCCTACACGAATTAAATCGTCTTTGTCGATGAAAGGACAAAGAGAAGATAGTATTTTTTTTTTTTTGCTACAGGCTTATTGGCTTTAATATAATTGATTTCCTCTTTAAAAAATAAATTCTGAATGTACAAGAAGATTTGATTTTTTGCCTTTTCCCCTTTCATATGGGGTTTAAAAGGAAACATTATTTACTTTAATCAAATTTAATTTTATCTTGCCAATTTTAGCTTTACAGTTTATGATGAATCTAAAGCAAAATGCAAAAATATCAATAATCTTAGTAAATGATGAAAATTTTAAAAATAAAGAGTCAAAAAAGTCACAGTTGACAGCCACAGGGAAGCTAAAAGCTGTTCGCTTTCTTTCCTTTGACACTGAACTAGTCTGATCATTTCTTTTGGGTTGCTTAGGCCAAGAGTCTATCTCACAGGAAAGCCATTGAGAGTCTTCTCACCATAGAACACATGTGGGAAGTTCTTTAAATGATAAACCTCTGCATGTAATGTCAGCTGGAATCATCTTGGTGGGCACGTAATGCCAACTGTCTGCTGGAACCAAGTCCAAAATTTCGGATGTTCTATTGGCAATGTAAGGCTTCCTGTTCCCCTTGGGTGAGAAAGAAACGATCCACTTAATAGTCCATAAGAAGTGAAATATACCCCTTTAAGATGTTCTTGCAGGTTTCAAAAGTCGTGCAAGTAACAGTACACCATTGAGCTCCAATCGGGTTGATACAGGCTTTAGAGGGGAATTTTAATTTAGCCACCAAAAGAGTAACCTTGGGGTTACCATCGGCTTGTTTGAACAGCATAGATGACCGATGCATAGGCCAACCAGACGCATCACAAAAAACCCTGCAAAGTTTTTTTTTAAAATTTTATACCCAATTTGGGTTGAAACAAAAACCCAAAATCCTTCTGGAAAGTTTTTCCCTTTCTTTGCAAGTGTTCTGGAAGAGGACGCCCCAATCTAATTTCAACAGCCATAACTGTTGATAAAAAATCTTAATAGACACGGTACAGGGAGTCAGGAAACCAAGAGGATCGAACAATCTTGTCGATTGGGACAGGAAAGAACGCTTAGTGATATTGTCCGGAAAATTTACTTTTAAATTGAAAACGAAGGTATCCTTCATAGAATTCCAGGTAAGTCCTAGGGCCTTGGAGCATTCATCAGGATGGATTTCCAAATTAGAACTATCTCCTACCCAATTTGAGGAAATACGGGAAAGTACTTCTGATGAATTGGACCGCCATTTCCTTAAGTGGAATCCTCTCGCTTCTAGTATGTTAGAAAGTGTTTTTATCGAGTGCTTCCTCACTCGAAGGGGCTCCTGCCATTAAGTCATCGATGTAGAAAGATTCTTTTATAAGGGATGAACAACAGGATTATCTCTTTCTAGATCTAACCCCGTCTGAAACAAGCAGCGAGTAGCTAAATACGGTGCTGATGCTGTACCGTATGTTACCGTGCACAGTTTATATTCCCGTATGGTAGAGTCCTTTGATTCTCTCCACACAATGCGCTGAAAATTTTGATCTTCTTGATCAATTAGTATTTGCCTATACATCTGTTGGATGTCGGCGGAAAAGCACAATTTCATTCAATCTAAATTTCACTAAAATCGTGAAGAGGTCAGGCTGTAACATTTTACCTATTCCCAAAATTGAATTAAGAGAATTTCTATTTGAAGGTTTACAAGAGTGCCATCAAATACAACGCGTAATTTCGTTGAAACACTGTCACTTTTCATAACAGCATGATGAGGAAAAAATAAATTTTTGAGTCCATAGATTTCCCATTGTTTTTCACGGGTGTCATATGCCCCAATGTTTCGTATTCTATCACAAAACTTTTATACTGCCTTTCGAAGTCCTTATCGACTTCAAATTTTCTCTCCATTGCCAGTAACCGAGAATTTGCTACTCCCTTAGAATTACCCAACCATGAGGTGTCTCCGTATATCGGTAATTTTACTACAAATCTCATTATATTTAAAATTTGATTTAAAATGGTTTTCACAAAATTGTTCCTTATCGAATAGAAATTGTTTTTAACGGATAATTCCTCCGTTTCCCAAAACCTCTGAAGAAGCGAATCGGTATTTAAATGGTTTTCAGTGCTTAAAAAAATGAGAATATAATTCATGTGGCTCCTTATTTTTAACATTAAGTTTTCCGTGCCACAACCCATCCATAGTTCTTTGTGTAATGGGTTCATTTTTAGAACCAACAATTTTTCCACTGCGAAGAATATCAAAAAAACAATCAGATCCTAAAATAATATCACATTCTTTAGGACACATAAAATTCTCATTTGACAGAGGAATCGATTTCAAATAATTTAAATCCTTCACATCCAAATACTCCGAAGGTATTTGTGAAGTGACCTTATTTAAAATGAAAGCGTTCATTTCCAAACGCTCATTCGAAAGCTGTGATCCGATAACCAAATCAACACAGCCTCTCTTTTGACCTGCAATAACCAAAGCTATCTAGAAGAGTAAGCCCTGACACTGGACTGATCTGAAACCGGTCACGTGGCTAAAGGAGGGACGAATTTGGCGCGAGAAACGATTACATTCCCACTTCCATCTTGTATGCTGACAAAGTTGATAGGTTATTCCACGTGTAATTATATTCATTACTCAGGATAAATTGACTGGTTTTTCTGCAAAAAGGATTAATCAGGATTTCTTTATTAAGCAAGAAAAGAGTACGATATTTGTATTATTCTTATCATTGAATTTTTATTCTTTGAGTCTTGAGAACACGATATAATAAACTGACGCATATATGCCAACATCATGATGATTATTTGTAAAAAGATATTTTTGTTTTATAAGAAATTAGTGCTTAAATGTAAAATTAGTGTTTTTGTTTTATTCTGTCAAATCTTAATTAACTGAAAAATATTATTAATAACTTAACCTAAAGCTGTACACATTTCATATAATGCTTTTCGTTACTGTTGTGTGTACCAAATTGTTCCTCTAATAAACCGGGGCATACGTACGTTTCTGTGTTTCGTTTCCCAAAAGATGAACAGTTGTTACAAACTGGAAAGGAAAAATTCCTAGGGATTTTAAAAATACTAACAATAGTGTAGTGTGCATTATATAAACTTATTTCCCTGAATCTTTCATTGTGAGAAAAGATAAAATTACGAACAACAAGACTTCAGTACATTATTGTAGAAATACTAGAGTGTATCCAAAATTATCAGAGAATACATATCCTTGCATTTCCTGGTTGTCCATCCTACTTGAATGAAAAAAATTAAAGAATGTCACCGACAATTCAACGAAGGAAAAAAATTAAACAATTAGACCGGAACAACTCTTTACTAATTTCATTAAAAAGACGAAATTACCAGTTTTGAATGTTGAAAATCTGCTAATGCGAGAGAAAATCCCATATCTGATTTCTTATCTAAAAACAATGTTCTAAAACAGGATTGTGAAAGTTGCATAACATTTCTTTTTTATGAATTGCGAAAATTGTCCTTCCATTTAAAATCCTGAAAATAAATACAGATCTCTCTATTGTTTTATTTAATAATAATCGTGAATTAAATATACCTTCTGTTGGAAAAATTCTTAATAATCCTCCTAGGTTAACATATTTCTGGCGGATTGTTAAATATTCTTAATACAGTAAATGTCTTTGAAAATCTCTTCCATTAATTCTGTTCCTCATCATGTTATGGCTATTCAATCGTAGGAGAAAAGTATATTGAAAACTGTAATGCTGCTGAAAATTTCGAGGCAGCAAATTTTTATTTTTAGAGCAAATAGAAATTATTGAATAAACATAGCCGTAAAGTATAGCAGTAATTTAATGGTTTTCTTTCTGCATGTACATTAAATCTACCACATGTTATTCCTATGTAAGAGATAAAGAGATAATTCTTCCAAGTGTGGAAGACAATTACACAGAGAGTTACATCTGGATTAAATGTTACTCCAGGTTTGTCAACTCTGGCTAATGAAATTATCTACGGGTAGGTGTAATAAAGAACTGAAAAGACCATGAGAAACAGGTAATATTACAAATTGATGAAATTTTCATCAAATCAGCGATTACATATAAATGTGATAAAATAATTGGATTTACTGAAAGGGAAGCAGCTACTACGATTCATGTTTTCTATACTCTTCTTTATTGAGTAAAAATAAAAGAAATAGTATCGTGAATCCTGTAAAGTTTATGAATGCTGAAGACTTGCATTCTATGACTTTAGAAATTTTGTCACTAATGGAAAAGTAGTTTTTCAGTTGTTTGCGTGTAAAGTGATAATAACAGAGTAAATAGAAATTGTTTTTCTAAATTGTGTAAATGGTACCATAAAGAGTGTTATTCAGAATCCAGCTAATAATGCAAAAAAAATTACATGTATTTTTTTGATTCAGTACATCTTATCAAATCTATACGAAATAATTGGTTAAATCAAGAAAGATGCTGATTCTTCTTTAATGTATCCTGATCCTTCAAATTTTCTCAAATCTGAAAAGCATCTTTTTCATCATTATTTAAAATTTATAACGAAGAAATGAACATTATTGTTAAATTAGCTCTAAATTATGTTTAAAAAGCTTTAAAACCAACAAATTTTTGAGAAACAAAATGTTAAATTAGTTTAAAATTTTTTGAAAAGCAATGTGACTGCATAATATATTAAAAGATAAATTAGGCTACCCAGAAATGTTTAGGGACACTGCAATATTCATCAAACATATTTTAGATTTCTGGCAAATAATAGATATTAAAAGGAATCAACTGAGGGTCAAAATGTAAATTGAAAATCAGTGTTCCTTTTTCATCAATGGATGATGATAAGATTCACTTTTTTTCAAAATTTGTTCAGTGGCTGGACTGCTGGAAAATTTAAAACAGAATAAACGAGAGGTTGTTTTAAAGCGAGGAAACATTTTTGTACAGTATCCCAGAACTAATAGTATCTTTTGATGGAGCAAATTTCAAATATGTTTTAACTGGAAAGTTCCAAACTGATCATTTAGAAGCCAGATTTGGGCAATACAGACAATGTCTGGAGCAAATTATCATATATCATGTACTTGAAATTTTGCAAGCTGAAAAAAAGTTGCGCATTAAAAAGTGTGTTAACTTGCACTCCAGATAAATATGGTACTATCTCACTAAAAAAATTTAATTTCAAATCATTCAGGTAGGATATTTCATGTTAAAAGTAGATACAGATTTCAACGAAATATTAAACATTAGAAATAAACAGATGATATTTCAATAGAAAGAGTATCAAGCTTTAATGTATATAGCGGGATATATATATTGTGTATAATATAAAATTCAGATATACGATTGCAAGCATACATTTGTTTTAGATAAGCAGATTAATTTCGACTCGGAAAATATCCGAAGGGACAAAATATTTGAGACTTCTGGATAGAAGGTTTAAAAAATGCCCATAGATATTGTTATGAAAGTCATTTCAACGCAATATTTCATTTTAATTTTGTTAATATCAGAAACATTCGAATCCAAAGTTTAAAGTTGATTGTCAATTATACCTTTACAAGCATAACAGAAACGTAATATCTGGAGTACAGTTGTGGAATGTCGCATTCGTTTCATTCACCTTGTGTAAATTGTAACATGCCTGCATTTTCATGTTTTAAAAAAGTATTTGTTACATTTGGGAACATATGCTTAATAATTATTCAAAAAAGTGCGGTGAAGAAATTTTAACCGTGGATAACCGAAAAATGAAGGAAGAAATTTAAAGACCAATTAGAATTAATGTTTGCTTTTATATTTTTTCTGTTTTATTTATTTAAATATTCAATTATCAATTCGTATTTTATTCATTGTGCATGTATATCCCTTGTATTTTTTTAAACTACATACATTTTATGAACGTGTGTAATTGTTCATATAACACTATTATTTGAAGTAAAATTATTTATTTATTTACGTTATTCTTTTAAATTATTTTCATAAGATTTTTAGCATTCAAAATTATGTAAAATGTTATTTTTAATTTCAAAACTTTTGTTTGATTTTTAGATATTTTTACCATAGCATAATATTGAATTTTAATGCATATGCATAAAATAATGTAGTTAATAGTTTAAATAATACCATCACAAATGCAAATTATTCAAAATTTGAAACTAATCGGTACGTTGCCTCATTAATGATATATATTCCATGAAAGAAGTTTTTTTCTGATTATTTATAGGTAAGTGTATTTACTAATGTATATATATTTTTAACATCCTATATTTGCTATAATTATGAATTGTCTAAACTGTTCATGTCATATACATTTTTTATGTAATAATATGCCTCAAATACTTTTACTTTCCTATTTTTCTTTTTTTTTATTTTTATTGGATTGAAATTATTTTATATTTTTGAATATTGAATGAATGAATTATTTTGATTGAATATTTTTAATGTATAATCTAGAATCCTATATATTTTTACTATATAATATTACTATGGTGTCTAAAACTGTTTGTCATTTCTATATTTGAATATATTTTTGCATGCATTTTTTTTATAATTCTTTCTTTTTGTTATGATTCGTGATTCTATGAGCATAAAATGTCATTTCACAGGAAAAGACTCCAGCAAAATATTTCTAAATTCACATGATTTTTATTAATATGCCTCTAATGCTCTACTTTTCAAATTTTCTTTGCAAGTAAATGTTTGTTATTTTTTTATTTTATCTGATTGAAATTATTTTACATTGAGCCAAGTTTTTTCTTAGACTTTTCTTATACTGTTAGGAGCCTTTCATGAGTGATTTTGTCCCTTTTTCCGAAATATTTATGCATCATTCTAGCGTATTAATGCATAACTTTCATCAGAAAATATTCTCAGTAAAATTAAAAAATAATCAATATAAATACTGAAGTACAGCCTATGGCATGAAAAGAAATAAATGTTCAAAGCTTTATATTCCTCACAGAGCGAATGCGCGTAGAAAAACTTTCCCTCCTTTCGTGACGTCATCAAAATGCTGTCACGGCCTAGTCCTTTTCTAGATGGCCTTGCAATAACCCCCGCGATCTCGCGAAGAGAAATTTTACTGCTTTTTTTTTAAACCTAAAATATTTACAACTCTTTCTGAAATAAAACAACACTCAGACCCAGAATCTAATAATGCTCGGCAGATAAACGATTCATTAGAATTATTATTATAAAATATTCTTACATTTGCTGTGGACAGAAAAGAAAGACTTAATTCACTGTTCACCGAAGCCCCAGAATAAACCTGAAATTCTCCCGTTTGACCTTTGAACTCACTCGCTTCGATGCGAGTCCCTGCATTAGCTCCCTCCCCCTGTGAAGTTTCATTACCCTGTAAGGAATAAGTAAACAACGCGTTTCCGTTAGGCCCTTTTTCATGTAAAAGAGTATTGTGGAACTTAGAAGAGCAGAGCGAACATTTTAAATGATTATTTGGGCAAGATTTATATTTATGATTATTTAAACATAAAAAGCACAATGAAAAACGTTTTACAAAAATTTTTTCTACAATTAACATCCATGTTCTTAAATTGAATACACTGAAATAAAGGGTGTGTTCCTTTACATTTCAAACATTTCAAGATCTTATCATTTTCAATATTAGAATTTGCATAATTATTCCGTATTGGAATTTTACATTCAGATTCATTATTTAACATTAATTCTAAAGAAGAACACCTCAGGTTTAGAAAATCAAGGAAAGCTTTCATGTTAGGAAATTCTTAAGATGATTTAATAGCCCATAAACGTCTACTTTCTGGATCAATTTTTTGTAATAATAAATAAATTAACCAGCAGTCTTTACTAGAAGCTTGCTCACCTAAAGCATTAAGACCTCTTAGACATTCATCACTTGTGTCCAATAACTTACGCAAATTAAAACAATTAACTTCGGAAATAGGTTTTTGATCCAAAAATATTTCAATTAATGACAGAACAATTTGTTTTTTGTTGTCATACCTATCTAACACTTTTTGCCAAGCTTCTTCATACGAATCATTAGATATAGAAATATGCTTAATTAACGAAGCTGGCTCATTAGTAAGTAGACCTTTCAAATACTGGAATTTTTCAATGTTCGATATTGACACTTGTGAATGCACAGTAGAAACAAATAAATCCTTAAAATTTATATCCAGTCCTTAAAATTACCACTAAACTGTGGTATACTCAATTTTGGTAACCTAAAGCTATTAACATTTGAGTTCGAAGTAATCGAACTCGCTACTGAATTTTGTGTTCTACCTTGATTCCGAGCATTTAATTCATCTAATTTATCATTAAATTTTGCATTCAAATTAAACTATCTTTCTTCGAACTCTTGGAGTTCAGATTCCTCTAAACTCAAAGTCGAATCTAATAATTCGAATTCTTTTAATAAGTTATCCAATCTGGATAACCGAATATAAATTTTATTTCGAGTATTTATCTCATCAAATGTATTTTCTAGCCAGGTCAAAGATGCCTTTACACGACCTCTGGCCAGTGTTGCCTGATCGTGCGATTTTTCGTGAATTTTTAAATCTTTTCGCTACTTTTTTTATCCTATTGCTACATCGCGAATTTTATGCTACTTCACTTGAAGAACCCGCTATTTTTTGCTACTTTCAGCCGTATATAAAAGTTTTGGAACAAATTTCGGAAAAATCGGAGAAAAAAAATAGAGACTTTAGTTTCCAAAGAAAACATGAAGTTGCAGTATGTTTCACCACTCCGAAACGATACGAAATTTCGCCCCCCTCGCCACCGCCACGAATCGGAGCATATCTAAGAGGGACTCTCCTCTTTCGCCACTCTTTTCCATTCTAAGTGGTAGAAAAAAAGAAATGATGGAACTCTTTCTAATCCCGACAGAAGCATGAAATTGAAACATGTAATATTCTTAACAAATAGGCTTGGAGAGAATTTCTACATAAATATTAAACTGGAAAAGTAATTGTGAAAGGACAAATTCTTATAGAACTGTATAATTATCATCGACGGTACTGCATTGAATTAAAGAATAAAAATCTATTTTTGTAATTAATTTACATTGCACCAATTTAAAAAAAATTGCATACAATGACAAAAGTAAGCACTCGTTATCTAGAGAGATTATGTGATAAAAATCTGATTAAATCCTTTTGATTCTAGGGAGCTCAAAGCCTGACTGACGCCAAGTACATATTAGGGTCCAAAAAACTGACTTTGCAAAGGGCCTTAATATTCTTCGCTACTCCAATGCCTAGATTCCTCCCTTTCCAATCAACTACTTGTCTCACTATCCCTTTACTTAAATTAAAACAAGGATGGAATTCAATATTGTTAAATTGCAGCTGCCCATTTTAGCAGAATTTGAGTGGATTAATTTACTCTTACAAAGGGATCACTGCAAATTACTGAAAGCATTAAAAGATTGCACCCTACTTTTTTAAGAACCCAAAATGTGTGAATCTCCAAGTTGACAAGCATTTATTTGCCTATTGAAATACTTGATGGATGTCTTTTTGAATAAACAAAAGTAAAATAATTTCGACAGAATCTACTAAGGAAATCTATCAAAGATGTTATAATTTTCTCAAGGTTTCATCTGAGCAACTTTTAAACCGAATCCCTTCAAATTAGGGAACTTTAAAGAAGATAAAGAATTTTTTCCCTGATATATTTTTTTTTAAAAACTGAAATCGTCCTTTTTTTTCTTTAGAATTAGCAGACCAATCTAAATTATATGTTCTGGAGAATCAATGGAGAAAATTTTTAAAATACAGTTGAAAGATGCTTTTCTATCTGAATCTGAGCTTTTAAATGATGGAGAATTATTTTGGTGTCCTATTTTTAATATAAAAGATGCAGTTAGAAATCCATTTTAGAGATTTAGATACATTTGCTTTAAAGCTTTGCAACCTACCCATAAGTAATGCAACTGTAGAAAGGGCATTTTTTAGAGTAACGTCAAAAAATACAAAATTAAGGAATCGAATGTGCCTCAAACGGACTTGCTGCGTTAATTTCATTCCATCACCACAAATGCTTCAATATAATTCAAATATTTATAAAAAAGACAAAGCAGATTACGATACTTAGCAGGAAGAATTTGAATGTATTTTAAATGAATTAAATAATTAAAGTCTTTTACCGTAGTTTTACAAAATTAAAAAAATATATATATTTATGAATTGCAAGTGAAAATCGATTCGCTACATTTTGCTACTTTTTTCCCCTCTTCGTGCTACTTTTCTGCATAAGTTTCTGGCAACTCTGACTCTGGCTGCTCGAATTTCAGCCATTTGAGCTTTCTCTGTTCCGCCCATATCAAAAATTTATTCAACAAAATATCCAAATTAATAATAATAAAAAAAAAACAACAGAAAAATCATGAAATCAAAAATAATTCAGTTCTTTCATTCAAATTAGTTCTAGGTAATTAAATGTACTATAAGTCCTTATAACAATTTCAAATATTAATTATTGTCAAAAATATTATTCAAAATGACTTATCTCTTTACATTTCGTCCTGGTGCCTCACTTTTCTATGTTGATGTCTTTCAAATGGTTTTATTTTAGCAATAGTTATAAAAAAAACAGTATCGCTTAATTGGCGATGGCCCCTACAGCCTCCTTTAAATCGTTGTTTTACATTCCCTAAACACTATTAACGTCTTTAGTAGATAACAAACAAAGAAAATTGTCACAACCTCATTTTAAAATTAAAAACAGTATTGATTTGCTTCATAGGTTACTAAATATGAATGAAAAATCAATAAATATCAAGCCATTTTCAGTCATATCTCACGGGAGTTCAATCCTTTTTCCCGAAAGCAC
>BMAV01005714.1:0-38933 GCA_019973955.1 Trichonephila inaurata madagascariensis | reverse complement strand
AGTTTTTTGAGTTCTAAAAAATTTAAAAATTCCTTATAATTAGGAAATGTGATATAAATCTGAATTTGTAATTCAATTTCTGTTCCTTCAAATCCATTCAAATAAGAGTATTTCAAATTAAAAGTTAAAGTATGATATTAAAATTTTTGTCGATTAAAAACTACTCTCGTGATGAAAAACTGATTAGAAAATTATAATTTTGTTATGGTACTCTTTAATTGTGGAGAAATACTTTAAACTTTTTGAAAGCTATTAGCTAATTTATCCCCACCAATTTTTCACTTTGTATTCTGACGAGTTTATTTTTTATCATGTTTCATTTTGAGAGGCAAAAGTATTTCGTATTAATTTCAAATTTATTAATTACAAATACATAACAAATAAATATGCATAACAAAATGCAGGGAACCGATTTAATTTGATGCTTATTAACTAATCTTTTTACATCTAATTTTACTTTATGTTTAAATTAAAATATAATAAATATGTACTTATTTCTCAAAATTATTTAAGACTTCAATCTCATAAATCATTAAAATATGTCTAAGATATGACAGTAGTCAAAGTTAATCGTCAAGTTGATCAGAAGATATCTTTACAGTGTGTAGTTCTTACTGCTCTTTATTCCGTTAACAGGAATAGGAAATACTGGCAAGGAATTTCTAGATCCTTTACAATTAAAAGTTATCTGAATCTATTTCCTTCCGTCCTTGATACAGAAAGAACATACATTTTCGAAAAGTCCGTATTATCATTGCTTTCGTTTCACAGTAAAAGCCCGAGAGAGTTTGCAGTCTCTGCAATTTGCATTCGTACTTTATTTGTTGTGAAGGAAATTAAGTTTTATTGTGAATGTTCTGTATGATGTCACGTTTATATAACTGTACGATGAAACTGCAAGACGTCATCAGATTTCATTTATATTTGTACTGGACAGCCAAAGGAGCTTGAAAATTTGTATTGTTACTTTTCTTCAATAAATATGTTTTAAGGTATCCGACTACGTTAAAAAAGCGCATAAATCGATAATTTTCATAATATTTAGTGTTACATAGATTAGAATACTTGTATAAAATTGTTTTAAGGACACTTTGACAAAAACAATTATTGAAATACAACATTTTGGCAAAAAATTAACTTAGAATAATATTTTTTCCAAATGTTCTTCTTTTGTGAAAAATGCTTCTATTATTTTAATGTTTTGCCTGTACATAGCTCAGATATCTTTACAGAGGCTCAACTAGAATTTTGAAAAATTCCCATTATTTTCAGAGTTACCCCCAATTGAAATAATTATCAGCTTTTTCTTGGGAATTGTCCCCTGTTGTCGTAAATATGAATGAACCTTCTCAGTTATATGTTTCAAAAATTTAGTTGAGCCCCCTGTAGAGAGGTATGAGTATATACAGGAAAAAATATTATTAGAATAGAAGATTTTTCAAAAGGAGAACATTTGACAAAAAGATTATTCTAAGTTAATTTTGCCAAAAATTGTATTTAATTAAATTTTTTTTGTCAAAATGCCCCAAAACAATTTTATACATGTATTCTAATCTAATTGACACTAAATATCATGACAACTATCCATTTATGCGCTTTTTTAAAATCACGGTTCCGAAAGTAGTCGGATACCTTAAGAGCCTTGTTTAGCAAGTTTTTGAGAAGGGTTTTTTTTCCAATTTTTTTACTAAATATAGTCTTATAACTAATACACATAAAACTTATGTACAGTTTATATAAAAATGTATCAACTGTCAATTTACATGCTGCGTAATTATTTAAATATTTTTTTAGTCCATCCTTTAAATCCTTTTTTTTAAATAATTGTTTTAAGTTTAAAAGATACACATTGCTTTTGTTGGACGATACGGCAATTAAAGTGTGTTTTTCCATACCATACTAAGAAACAGGCAATCACCGAAATTAAATTTTTCTATTGCATCATTTTTAAAGAAATATGGATTACGTGTCCATTTTTCTTTTAATTTAATGAGATGGATCATCTAAGTTGTTTCCAGGTCCTTTGAAAGGTACTTGACACAGGCATGCGATAGAAAAAAATACAAGGGATCAACTTTATGTATTTTTTGGGGCTGATTTAAAAAAATAATGATAAAATTCTATTCCCCCGAGATGTTTTCTAGAAAAATTTAATTTCATTTGGACTTTCCTGAGTATTTACAAAAAAAAAAGTGTTGAATTTCTTCTCTCCGTGGTTGACCTTAATTCTACCGTGATGAAACGAACATAACACCCTGAACCCCCCGTTGATCTTCCTTCCAACGTTTCCCAAAAGTTCAGCGATCCATCCGAAAACAAATTCCCCCACGAGCGATTTCCCCCTTTCAGCCCTTCTCTCGGATTGAATTTTGGGATTTGACTAGAGATATGGGCCTTTTCGTAAAAGAGACAACTGAACTGTGATTGAAAAGAAAAAAAAAATAGGATTGAATTAATTTAATTCAAGATTAAAAAAGTCAAAAATATATTTATTGGCGAAAAGAACCTATTTTTATTGGTACATAAATAAAGAAAATGAATTTGTTAAATATTTTTTTAAGAAGACGAGAACATGATTCATTGTGTATAGATATTACCGTATTGATAACCAAATTTACTATCACCTACGACGAATGCTACTTATAGATTCATTGAAAAGTAGTCTTAAAGCTGTCTTTCTTCATCACGGAATCCAGTATGTACGTGTAGCAGTTGGCACTGTAGGAATTTAAAAGAACAATATGAAAGTTTGGCTCTCTTCCTCAACGAAATAAAATATGTCAAACACGGTTGGACCATTTGTGGTGACCTCCAGGCTTTTTCGACAACAAGATAGATATACGAAGTTCCTATTTTTCATCTGGGAGAAGAGCAGACGTGAATATACTCAATATAGGGTTAAAACACACAGAGAGACTGAAAAAACAAAACCATAAGCCAGGCACCAAGAATGTAATTCGGAACATCTTAATTGAGCCAAACAATATATTTTACCCTCTTAAATGCCATGGAGATTATAATATACGGTAGGGGTCACAAAACAATTTTCAAAGGTTTTTTTCTAAAGTTGAATTGTTTCAAAATCTGCCCAAAAGTTTTTTTAGGTTTATCCAAAAACCCGTTGAAAAAAAGGAAAAATCTTTGTTGGCCCAAAAAATCCTCAAGCTTATAAATTTTGGGAACTACCATGACCAAAAGGGGAAAAAAGGGCTCAAATCAGGGGGGCCCAACAAACATTTCTTTCACTTACATGTGAGCATTTTTGCCTCAAAATTTATTTTAAAGCCCCAAAGAAGAACAGGGTTTAAAAAGAATCCACCAGGATGTCAAAGATATGGAGCGTAAAAGTCAAAGAAGATGGAACAAAAAAAATCCCACCGATTGCGGGTTTTTAAATTTTAAATCCCAGATAGGTCTCTGATTGAACATAAAAAAAAAATCCTAAAAAAAAAATATTTTTAAAGGGAAAAAAATAGTTCGTTTTTAAAAAAGAAGTTTTGTTTTGTTTTTCTTTTTGGGGAAATTTTAAAATTTGTTTCAAACTTTTCATGTAAACAAACATAATTTTTGGGTTTTTCTTAGCCCTTTGTTTATTTTTATATAAGTTACCTCAATAAAAACGAATTAAACTATTATATTGGGGATTTTTTTTAGGATATCTAAATAATGTACCCTAAATTGTTCTAAAGAATTCCTCTTCAAACTGGAATTTAGCAAAAAATATCGATAAATAGTTTACAAAAATTGCTGAAAAAAATTGTGGTAATTTTCGATATTAACTCACAAAATTACATAAAAATGATTTAAAACTTGTTTGGAATTTTTCCAAACCTTTTTTCGCAGCCCTGTGTTTTTAAGTAGAAAAACATTACTCCCCTTCATATTTTGCAACAAACTTGCAAACCATTAAATAATAATATGATCAAAATTTCAATGCTCATCTGGAAGAATTTCATTTCTTAATATTAGCTGTATGTTTATATATGAGATTCTTTTATTTTTTTACTATTTTTTTTATTTATTTCTAAATTTCTACAGAAACAATTTTAATTCATGCATTCATAATTGCATCAAAATGATTTGTAAACCTCCCCCTCAAATAAAAGAAATGATACATACGGAATAGCATTATCTTTCTTAATCATATATATGTGGAGATTAATTTACATACATATTATATGCATTTATTTCATCATTCCGTTTCATCCTATAGATATTAAGCCAGTGCTTCTCAAACTTTCAATGTTGGCGACCCAATTTTCAATCATAATTTTGATGGCCCCCCCCCCTTCATACAATAATAATGTACTGAATTCAATATTTTGACGCTAAGGCTACAAACAATTTTTAATTATAAACTGTAAAAATTATAAAGACAAATTAAATTTTTGCAAACAATTTTTTTAATGTGAAAAACCTGTGGTAATTTTATTCACCTTAATTAATTTTGGGTAATTTGTTTAAATACATATTGCGTACTGACTTATTTAAAAAATGCACTATAATTTACAAATGTGCTTTGTTTATTATATCAAAAATATATTTTGTAATTTTTTTAAATTTTTTTTTTTAATTTTTTTGTTTTCGACTTTTTTATGCTCCGCCCCCGGGGGTGGGGATTATCACCCTTTCAAGGGGGCCCCCGGTTTTGAAAAACCCCGTATTAAGCATAAAAATGGACCAACCTTCAAAGTTAAGGAAATATTGTACTGATTTGTTTCTCACTAAATACAAAATTATGAATTCAATTATTTTAACGTTTTATTTCCTACATAAAATAATAATCATATTAAGCAATTTACTTAAATAATTACATATCATTAATCAGTACTGAAGTATCAGTCACACTAAAAAATAATTTTGCATCGTTAAAATAGGATAAATTGAATTAAGTATAAAACTTGTCTATTTTTTTCTGGATCCAACAATACTATTTTCTATATTTTTCATGATGCAAAGTTAAGAAAAAAAATGTAAGACATGGAGTTTATAAAAACGGATCCTTGAAGATTCTTATCATATAAAATTTGCAAAAAATTCCCGGGACCATTGAAAATTTATAGACATATTTTTATAATGAAATAATGCAGAATTAATGAAAATTCAGTGTCTTTCATCTGAAGATAAATTATGGTGAAAAATGCATAATTTATTTCCAATTGAATAAATAATATAATTTTCGCAGCAAATTTGGGATACTTCTTTTAGGGAAATTTCCTAAAAAAAGAGGGAAATTTTAGTAGGAAAAAGGGTTATGTTAATGAGTTTCTTTTTAAAAAAACCCTTTAAAAAATGATGTACATATTTTTTTAAAAATAAAATACATTATAGAAACAGTTTTAAACTCATCTTTACCATTCATAAGATTTAAAGATAGTAGTAGAGAGAAATGAAAATTTGGTTTAGGGAAAATTGCAAATAAGTAACCCTTTAAAAAATTTTAAAAATAAACACAAATTATTTTTTTCTTGTTGTTGCCGAAATTTAAAGGTATTTAGGGCTGCCATTACTTTTCATTAATGGCAAAGAATAAAGAGTCCTGTTAGAAACCATGTAATTTTAAGAATTATTTTTAAGAATAATGTTTTTTAAGAATATTTCATGGCACTTTCCTTAATCTTTTATAGTAAAGAATATAAAGAAAAGGCAAAGAAAGTACATTTCTCTCTCTTTCTTATTTTCAGTGGAATCTATTTCATTTATCACGTGTACAACTACTTCAAATATCAAAAAGTACAGCTAAATAGGAAGAAAAACGTTAAGTAAATATTGTTAAGATTAAAAACTTTGTTATATATGCACCTTAAGTAAACTTTACTTACTTGTGTGTGGTTTGTAAAAGTAAATCCTCATTTTAATATCAGGGGAAAAATTTTCTATTCAGGCCCTTTGGGAAAAATACACTTTGCTTAGCCCCTAAACAAGGATATTTATTTAAGCTTTTTCTCCTCTTAAGATACTCCTATTTTTAACTGTGAAAAAAAACACAAAAACTTTTTTTATTATTACCTAATGAAATCCAACATGTATTGAAAAACAAAAAAATAAAAACTAATTTCCTAGCAGATATTTATTTCTTTAAAAAAAATAGAAACAATAGAAAAAAAAATTAAGCTAATGCAAACTAACTTATCTCTATAAAATTTATGAAAATTATATACTCAGAGAAAATGTCACAAAATACAATTTTATTTTTTACATTTACTTTACCGCCCCTTCCCTTTCAATTTTTTTTTAAAAAACATTTTACCAACTTCTACTATTTAATGAAAAATATGGTTATGGGAATATCGAAAATAAAATAAAATATATATAAGACATGAAGAATGTTTCAACCGAGGATCAAGAATTTCACTAAAGCATATACTGCGTGCACTGCTAAAGATGTCCTAATCATGAACACGTGAATTGAAAAGACCAGGAAAATGCTCCGCATGGCGATGAATGACCATACAGCTTCCTCCAGGCAGTAGGTAGCACGTTGGTCTGCTGCTACAGGTGTACTGATGTTGGCTTCCTTAGTTCGTTGACATCTACTGCACCGTGGATTGTGTGCAAGGGTGCCTTTATACAGAATCACCTTCATGGCAAACCATCGACGGATGCGTCTACAACGGACTCATGAGTGCAGAGCCTGGCAAACTGATTAGCACCAAGTTGGCTTTTCAGATGAATCACGTTACAATTCGTGGGACCATGATGGCCTCATTCGTGTTAGATGCTATGCCGGTGAACGCTGCCTTCCAGACTGCGTTATCGAATGACATACTGGCCTAACACCCGGAGATATGGTTTGTTGTGGGTTTCCTTCCCCGGACGATCCAATTTTTACGAATGGAGTTTATATTCTCAATAGCAACAGGTACGTCCGTAAAGTGCTAAGGCCCTAAGTCGTTCTCTTCCTTCAAGGCACCCATGGGGCTTTTTTTTTCTGCAGGGGAATGTAAACCATATGTTTCCCCCGACTGTTCGAGATTTCTGTTCAGCCCAACACATGCAACTTTTTCCTTGGTCTGCTTTTTCGTCGGATATGTCGCCTATTGTACACTTGTGGGATTTGGTTGATCGGCGTCTCACTCGTGATCCGCATCCTTCAGCTTCAAAATGAACTTTTGCTGCGCATACAAGCAATGTGCAATTCTCTACCATAATCAGACATTCAAAATCTGGTTCACTCTCTTTCACTTCATATAACAGAAATTTCCCACCCAGGCGGTGTAAAGGCACACCAAATACTGATTTTGGACACTTAGTATTGATTTTTTTATTTGAAAATTTCATCATTTATTTGTACTAATACAAGTCGTTTGTGCATTAAATATCATGTAATTCTGATAATTCCTTTAAGTTTTATTTTTTACAAACAGCAGTTTATATATATAATAAACATGCATCACCTTGAAATAAACTTTTTTTCGAAGAAAATTATAAGACAAAAAGTAATTTGATGCGAATTACGGAAAGATATCTTCCCGTTGGATGGAGGACCATAATCAAAACAATCAATGCGAAACTCTAATCACACATCATCTTTTTTTACACAATAGAAGAAACCCAAACAGAAATGATTTTAATGAAAATTTAAGAGAAAGTCGAGAGTGTCCCTTTTGCTTTAAAAACTTTTCAGAGGCTCGAAATGTCTACATTATAAGTGAAATCAATATAGATAAAGAAGCAGCAGCAAAATTTATAGAATTTGAGAAAATTATTGAGAAAAAGACCAGCGAGGAAAAATACTCAATATGTGTGAAACTAATTTGCAATGGAAACTTGTTTTCGAAAGCTTTGTAAAAAAAACCCCATACATCCCACAAAGATATAAAGCATTAAAATATATAATACATTTTTACAAGGATGAAATGCATTTGATGATTTTAATTAAGAGGACTCGGTACCTCCAAAATGACAGAACTATCGTTTTTTTTATTTATTTATTCTTTGCATTATTGTCTTTCTATAGATATATCACTTTTAAATTGCTGAAAGATAAAAGTTGGATAAAATTTCATTTGAGAAATGTAAATTAACAAATTAGGCAATTCGACCACGTTGTCTTTCTGTAAAAAAACAGCTAAAATAATCTATTGTAAAAAGATAACTAATAACTATAAAAAAGAAGGTGTAATATATAAAACAGGGTATTACTGTGGCATTAGAATAATGTAATTTTTTTTCTTTGTGAAATGTGTGCATTTAAAATTTTCGAATTATGCATTCTACATGAATAATTTCATAATTTTAGTTCTGATTCCTCATATGTTTTTTCATACAAATGAAATACTTAAATATTATGCGAAGAAAAAAAACAATTCAAAAAAAGTGTGTGTGCTTATGACCACACGATAGAAGTGATAACTTCAAATTTTGTAATGTTATTTCAGGGATTAGTTAGGTGAATAAAAAACAAGAGGATATTAGTATTGTCCTATAAAATTATTTATTCATATGTCTGTATTCTTTAAATAATATTTTGTGCGAAATATACAATCATATTTGGGAATTAATTGTTTTCCCGGGGCTAACAATAGGAACATTTTTTTGGAACTAAAATAGGTTATAAATATTTTGGGTTTTAAAAATTTTATTTAAATATGAATAAAAATCTCCTTCAAGCGATGTTCCGTAAAACCTGTTCTTCATTTGGAACATTTGAAATAATTAAATTGAATTTTGTTTTTAAAAAAATTAACCAAAGATTTTGATTTGTTTTTTAAAAAACCTATTTTTAAAAATTTCCCCATTTAAAAAATCTTTAACAATTTTTCAGAAGACCTGACCCGGGTTTTTTGTAAATTTTTGGGTTGAAATTTAATAATATTAAATTTTCTATCCATAAAATTAATTTAAGAAAAAGGGATAGTAAGACGGTAAGTTGATTGGGAAGAGGGGGAATCTGGGGTCACAACCTGGGGAAAAAAAAAAAGGTTTTTTTAAAAGGAAATTTTAATCGGAAGATTTATATCACAAATCTCTGGCTTATACTGGGTTTTTTTTGTCATTGTATGGCAGTTTTGTACAAATATATCCGGTGCTGCTGCAAGGAAAGTCTTTTTAAATATATTTTGTTTTCATGAATTTAAATTATTTAATTTAACTTTATTGTAATACCTGTATACTTAATTTTGTTATATATTTTAAATTTTTAATTGTTTTAATATTTTTTTTTTTTAGAATTAAAGTATTTTTTAATAATATGTTTAATAGAACAATTTGTTCATTGTTTTTCCGGATTCGCTTAAAAAATATTTTTATTCTTGTGCTCACTGCAATATTGGAAAGATAATTATACTTTTTAAATTAGCCCCATAAAAAGGGGGTCTTTTTTTCTACTTTTTTAGGGGAAAACCCTCTAGTGTAAAAAATTTTTTTTTTTCCTTAAGCCTTTTTTTTTAAAAAAATATTACGTTTCATTTTCATTTTTTCCAACTAGGATTAGAATTAACCCGCATTCATTTTAATAGAAATAGGTGGTGTGGGGGAGGGGCCCCTTTTTAGATCGAAGCTGGGAACTTTATTTTTTACCCCTTTTTTGGGGGGGGACAAAGCGCGTTTTAGAGGGGGGGGGAGGGGAAACGTCCCCCTTTTCCTTTTAGGGTGTGATGTGCGACTGAAGCCGAAAAGCCAAATTACCGTTACATTTCCCGAGCGTGACGTTCGGAAGTTCATTTTTGGGAAAAACACGTAAAAGAAGTTATAAATTTAAAAAAAACTAAAATTTACGTCGTGACAGGGAAAAAAAAAATTAAACATTTTTTTTTGAATTTTTTTTGTGCGATTTAATATTTTAAAAAAAATTAATTATTTATAAAATTGTATGGGTTGAAAAAATAATAAAGTGTATTTATTTTAAAGAAAAATATATAGCTAATCTCTTAAAGTGGTATTTTAAGTTAATTTAAGCTTATTACAATTATTTTTTTCTGAATTATAAACTTTAAAATGGTTTTTCTTAGTTTGTGTTTTTTTATACATTAGTGCATTCAAAATTATACTCTCTCCTTCCACAATTACTTACTAATCACTTCCATTTTTTCCTGTGTGTTATATATAAAGCAGATAACAAAATTAGGGGTCCATTTTGCTGTAAACGTAATGCTTTTTTTAAAAAATAAATTAAAATGTAGGAGATAGTAGCTTTTTCATTGAATTTCAGCATAAATATCATTTGATTTTGTTTCTCCAAATCTAATTAAGTTATTGTAAAATCTATCCATGAAGTTGCTTAGAACATTCTTAAGAATATTGCAAAAAATTTCAGGTTAAAAAATTAAAAATTAAAATTGCAAATTTTAAATTTTAAAAATTTCTTCAAAAATAAAATTTTTAAAGTTGTGTGAATAATATGTAAGAAATGTTATTTCATATATTTTTCTTAAAAACAAACATTATATGAAATGCTAAAATATAATGTTTAAATACATATATAAAAAACAAATTATTCAAAGGGTACCGAGTCATCTTAAAAAATCATGTTGGGGTTTTATCACTTAAAAAATCCTCACACTTTTAAAGGATGATATAAAAAATTCATCAAATGTTTTGCGTCTTTACAAAAAAGGTTGTTTACTAAATCTGTGTTTGAAATTTGGTTTGAAGAACGTGTTTTTTTTTTTGTATTGTTTCGTTGTTGAAAATTACACCTCCTCCTATCGGAATTCGTAATATTTGTGTAACAGTGTTGTGAATTCATTTTTTTTTCCAAATAATACCTTCGTTATCCAACCCAAGGCTCAGAGGTAAATTTTTTTAATTTTTTTTAAGAGGACTCTGTTTTATATGCCATACAAGCAACCTCTTGTAAGAACATTCAATTTTTTACCCTCATTTTGGTTTGTTACAATTTTCAAATTTAATTGGGGAATTTCGGGAACATATATTCACGGGAAGTGAGTGAATAAAATTGAACGCGCTGCATCTAAATATGTTTAGCCCAATGCCGTTGAAATTGGAGCCCTTTGGTCCCCAAATAGATAATATCACAGTAGATGCTGTGAAACTAAAGCCTGATTTAGGCTTCGAACACCTGGTGCTGCGGGATGTCAAATTCAAACCCCAAACCGTTAATGATGAATGTTTCATCAATGAGTGAGTGAGTAAAATTTAACTTTCGCACTGTTTGGGCTACACGGGGGTTTTTTTGAACGGACCACGAAATTTTGAACCATGTTCGGGACCTGACGACACCTGAGAGGGCACCCCTCTCCAAACCACCACACCCACACCAACGGGAGGACTTTTTGAAGTTTCGACAGATTTAGAGACCGTGCCCTACATGGGGGGTTTTTGGGTGGTACGGGGGCTCGAACTCAATAAACCCACCCACGAATGTTTCATCAGAAAAATGAAGAACGAGCTTACTAAACGAAAAAAAAAGGAAAAACAGATTAAAGAGGATTTGAAAAAAATGAGCAAACATAGAAGAAAATTTTTTGCATTGAAAAATATTAAAAAATTATTCACCAGAATATGTGAATTTTAATGTGGAAAATGAACCAAATGAAATAAATCAGCCTTGAAATAAAAAAAAATCATAAAAAAAAGGTTTCAGCATGAGGGAAAAAAAAAAAAAAAAAAAAAGAAAAAATTTTAAAAATTTTCGTATTTTTTAGTTAAAAAAAGCCTTTTTTTAAATTTCAAATCACTAAACAGTAAAAGTAATAACTACCTTTTTACCTTTTTATTTCTTTTTATTTTTAAAATTAATTTTAGGGAAAAATTCAAATATATGTTTTTGAAAAAGAATTTTCTATCAATAAGTTATTATTTTCCTGCAGAAATATTATTTCACTCAATGCTAATTCATTTAATACGGTACTTGATAGTAACCAATTAACAGTACTGATGTATTTTGATAAGTGAAAAATGTTATTATATGACCGAATATAGAACACTATGTTCAGAAATAACTGCCCTTTTTAAAAAGTTCATGAGCAGTTGTAATGAAGGGATGTTCAGACTGGGAAAGCGGAAAAAAAAAAATTTGGTTTCAATTTGACAAATTGGTTTGTTAAATATAGAAAAAAGAATTCAGGAGACACAGATATTTTCCCAAATTTTTGACTAAAAAAATATCAATGAATACAAAAATTCAAACATCTTCACAAATGATCATTTCAAGTATCTCTAAATATAATACGGGACATTATGCATCGAAAGGTACAGATTCCATAAAGCAGTGTGAAAAACCGTTGCGGGGCGAAACAAGCAATATAAAAACGTTTTTAATTTCACAAATGGTCATAGCACGCAAAAAATGGATAGAGCTCATTTGGTAAGAAGTAACGTATCTCTATGAATTCATGTAGATGGGGTAAGTAGAGTTTAACGAAGGACGCATGAAATCTTGGATATCAAATGCATTTGTGCATTGTTTCAAGGTTTGATGAAACTTATGCGATACATTGAACAATATTTTCTTTTGGGTCCTTTATTTCAAGCCCATGAATGCCAAATAAAAGTATCATGTTAACATTACTGACCTAGGCAATCCTGTAATATTGATAATTTTCTCCAATTGTAATGGGTATTTTCAATAGGATAATGAGTCCTAACACAAAGCTGTAATTGTGCAGTTTGGTTAGTGGAATATAAAAGGTACTTTAATTTATTGATTTTTTTCCCCAAATTATTTTAAAAAGGAGCTCTTCAACATTTTAAACCACAGTGATCCAATCTCAAACTAGTGCAGAGTGCTGTTCTTCAAGCATCATCGCAAGCTTCGCAAATGGAATATTGAAATTTCGACATTACGTGCCAAGGTATTTTTAAAAAGGCGAAAAGGGCCCCGACTAGATATTGTTGGGTGATACCAAAAGAAGGATCACCAGAGTATTTTTTTAAGACTTTTTAATTTCAAAGCCTTTTTCTTTAATTTAAATTTTACTTTTCTAAGATATATAGACACTTTATACAAAAGAAATAATGAAAAAATTTTAAAGGAGAAGTTTTGGGGTTTTGTGATTCCGTTATAATTCATTTAATTTATATAAAATTAAAAAAAAAATTTTTTGATTTTTTTTAATGATGGATTTTCACTTTTTTAAAAAAGAAAACTTTAATGTTTAAAATTTTGAAAATATAATTTAACGAAATTTAAATTTTTTAACATTTAAAAAGAAAAAAAAGTAAAAACTATTTTATCGCTTTTAAAATAAAAAAGTATCCCTTTTTTTTTAATTGCTATTCTAACAATTATTAATATTAAAAGTTAAATTTTTCAAAAACTCTTAAGAAAATTTTAAGCAAAAATAATTCGAATATGCTCTTTGCAATTCAAAAAAAAAAAAAATTAATAAAAATTTTTCTTTCTACCTTTTAAACTAACAAGATATCGAACGAAGATTAAGTAATTCCAAGATTTTTTACCTTTTAAAAATTTTTGTTATACACAAAAGAAATATTACTAGAATCTTTTCAGTTTATAAAGGAATTCAATCGAAATATTCATCAAATAATGATTGCAAAAACTCTGATTTTCGGAGAAAACTTTTAAATCTTGAAACTTTTAGATAAATTAAATTACTATAGTATGGAAGTTCTGTTTTACTTAAAATTCCAGTAGCAGTTTAAGTTATCACTTTGTATTTGTAAATTTTAAGAACTGGTTTTGTTCCTCTAAAGTCGAATTAGGACGGAAAATCGTTAAGCGCTAAGACATTTAAGAGTGAAAGAGGAAGAAATGAAATTTTTTGAAGAATATTTCAAAGCGATAAAATAAAGCCAGGAAATTTTTTTTTGCTTCCCGTTTTTTTCATTTTAAAAGTTTTACCGGAAAATTTTGTTGAAATAAATGTTTTTAAACCCCTTTTTTTCTAACCGTGTTTCTAAAGTTATGGGGGCTCTGGGGGGCGCGAGCATGTCGAAAATAAAAAATTAAAAAAAATTAATTTACTGTAATGAAGTAAGAAAATACTTTCTAACATAATAAAAAATATACATTTACACTGATAAAAATTTTTTATATTACCCTTTATCAGACATAAAAGCTTTTATTTCGATAAATTCATTAGCTATCTGATCCTATAACTAAATAAAAAACATAGCATTTTGTTTGATTTGCTGTAATTCCACGATGAGAGATTTTTTACTGAGTTCTCTCTCTCTCTCTCTCTCTTTTTAAACCTAAAATACTATTTCAGAGAAAAGACAAACCCCAGACCCAGATAAACATTCTTGGAAGATCAAAAATTCATCTCTGTGTGTGTTTGACCTTCTAACTTACTAGTACGGTTAGTTCGTTCCTTTTTTTTTATGTCTTTAATTTTCATTTAGGGAAGTTGTAAATAATGCGCCTATACGAAAGAGTTATATGACATTTTAAAAAGCACAGAAAGCATTTTGAAGGTTTATTTGGCCAATATTTATTTTTATGAGTATTTTGAAATATATAAAGCATGAAGAAAAACGTTTCATATAAATCCTTTTTAGAACTAACATTCATAGTTTTACATTGATTACACATTTAACCCGGGAGTGGTGACGCGTGGTACAGAGTCAAACTACAATAATTTGAACAAAATATGACAATTTTGCTTGCAGATATTATTCCTGTAACGTTCGTGAAAAGTTTCTGTGATTTGTGTCCTTTATTAAGGTCGCGTACCTTAGAAACATTTTAATTCGGTTCTATTGGAATTTTTCTCAAATTATCAATGAAGAAAGTAGGTAAGTATACTTTCTCTTCGTTAAATTATTCACTGGAATTGTGATTTTTATTGTGTACAATAAAAATAATTGTAAAAAAAGCTTCGGAGTTACCCCGCCACCCCGCTCGACTGTTACCATTAGTATTGAGTATGCGCCTCCTTCGGGGTCAAAACATTTTGAAGTCTCGTTTTAAATATTAAAAATAACACAATTATTCTTTATCGGAATTTTACATTCTTTTTCATTATTTAACATTAATAATAAATGCTAATTTGTGAGGATTACAATTACACAGTTTGTTTAAATCTGTTTATAATATGAGCATTCAATTAAGAAAATCATTTTACATTTTTGTATTCATTGCCGTGCTCTTGGTTTTACTCTCCTTGCAATTCAGCAAGTGCCGACTGGGTGACGTAGTTGGTATGTCGCTGGCCATCTGCCCCTGACGAAACGGATTCGACCCCAGCCCATGTCGGTGGATTTTCATGATGCAGAAAATTGACAGTGGTCATGAATGACCATGTCGTATGATTATTCGGCATGTAAAAGTACCCTTGAAGTGCCCATTTGGCTTGGCTGCCAAAATTCTTTAAAAAAATTCTTAAGTTCAATTTTGCATCGTCAGAGCTCAGGTGCCTCCTTCTGAGGAGGAAACTGGGCATCAAAATTACTTGCGGCAATTAGTATCGCCTATTATGCGGTGCCGCACTAAAAAGTGATACCAGGTTCTGGGGAATAAGCTAGGTCTGCAAAGGTAAAAAAATACCAACATTTGCAATTACACGTTTTGCGCTGACGTCGGATAGTTTGCTCAGACTCACGCAGACGTTCGCGAGAATGCTAATTATGACGGATATGATAAGAGAGCAACATAGACTAGACTATTTTTCTAATGACATTTAAACTTTTAGAAATGGATGATGGAAGAAATAAATCTTTAAATAAATATTTTGCAATCTGTTCAAATTTGAAAATTATAGATACGAAAATTAACATAATTATCCTATTACTTAAAAGTAATTTGTTTAAAATATATATCACTTAAAAGTATATATATAAATATATAATATGTGTGTGCTTAAAATATATATTACTTAAATATAACAAATGCAAAATTTAATACTTTCTTGTGAATTTGTACGGTTTGTAATTAAGATCGAATGGAAGCTTTAGCGACAAAGCGCATTATTATTGTATTGGGGGCGTGATAAAAATTATGATTGAAAATTGGTTTGCCAGTAGTGAAAGTTTGAGAAGCACTGTTCTAAGGTACAAATATATTTATTTATTAAAATTAAAAATTTCCCTTTTTTAAAAATCATATTTCAATAAATATTAATGCAATACACAATCGAAGAATTATCTGCTATATGGTACATAAGTTTCTTTTTTTGTTCCATAAACTTTAAATTTTTAAATAAATATTTTTTAAAAACATATTTAATGTGAAATTCACCATGAGTAATTTATTAGATAAAATATTAATTTTGTTAAAAATAAATTAAATATTCTTCTATTTTTTAAAAAATTTTATAACAACGATTATATATAATTAACTGACAAGGTTTCCTAAATAGATTCATTCTGAAGGAAAATATGTTTATCTTCTTTATAAGTTATTCGTCCTATTTCACAAAATAATTAGTTTGAAAAATACGTTCTTTTTTTTAGTCTAGATTTCAACTTAATGGGTGATTTTTTTTTCTTACTTGATTTATTTATTTATTTTTATTTTTTTTGTATATTTTCTCTTCAAAAAGTATCTTTTTTTTTCGGTTTAATTTAATTAAAAATTTATTGCGAGTTATTTTGGCATGAAAAATAAATGTGTGGTCAATAGATTAAATGGATGAATTTAATAAAAAATGAATTGTAAGAAACTGAATTAATAATACTTTTTTGCCTGAATAAGAGGTATTTCTTACGAGTAAGCATTTTCTATCTAAGTGCCAAGCAATAATAATTCATGTTAAAAGGAAATAAAATAAGTACTACCTTATGAAATAAATTTAAAGGAATATTTCTCACAAGACGTATAATTAAAAGCAATATACACAAATTTGTTTCATAAATTTGTTTAATATTTTATGTTTTTAAGTTTACGAAAATAGTTATCATTAGTTTATTAATATTGTAAATAAGATGATCATGTTTTTCATTCGTTTTCCTACAATTCATAGAAATTGCTTACTACCCTTACTTTGGCAGATGACGTCAATAAATGATATACATGACTTTCCTTATTTTTGATTATACTTAAAGTATGTATAAAAAATGAAAGGCTCCATAAATGTAAAGCTTCTGGGAACGCACAGTTTTAATAAAAAAAATTTAAATGCATTTGCTTTATTACTTTTGTAGAAGAAAATACACTGTTTCTCAAATGTTCTTTTTTTCTTCTCGATGTTTTACACCATTTCTCCAAAATAGCTTTTTCTATTTAAAAGCAAGAATAAAGTTATTTTTTTATTCTGGAATATACTAGGGGTTATAAAAAAAATTAAGATACAGCAGTTTAAGATTGTGCATCACTAAGCAAAGCGAAAATCAATCTCCAATTTCAGGAGTATATATTATTTGTTTCTCTTGTTTCTCATCTATCTCATTCTTCAGTGCTTTGCAGAAAAAAAATACTATTACTATATTTGAAATAAGTTTCCTTTTTTTCATTTTTAAAATAAAGAGATAAATGGAGATAGAGCTGCTACAGAAACAATTTTCAGAAGTTAGTCCATTGTATTCACTAAAAATAAATATTCATTATATTCGAATTGAAATTCACATTTTAAAATTTACCAAGACAATTTTCCAAGTATCGTTAAATATTTTACTCGACTTCCCTCTTCAATCTCTACAAAAGAAACGGCATCATTGTAATTTTTATGCAAATAACAACTGATACTCAATGAAAAATTACTAATATAAATTTGTACAAAAGTATTAGTTAATATAAATTACTATGCTTCACAATTGATTATTCGCAAGGTATTAAAATTAAAAACACATTGATGGAAAATGATAGCAGATTACGCCGCATGTTGTAAAAAAAAATCTTTGGAGTGTGATACCTAAAACAAATATTTATCCTTACCTTACGTATTGATTAAATAGATTTATATTTAAAGTTTTGAAAACAAGTCCTGTAAATTTAGATGCCACTTTCGTAAAGATGCATTTCTCAGCTACTCGAGACATGAACAAAATAACTTGAAGAGCTTAAATTTGGTACACTAAGGCAGTGGTCTCCAACCCCAGGGCCTCAGACCGGTATCAGATCATGGCCTTATAACTTGTACATGGTCCATCGGCCCATGGTCTTCATGGAAAATACATTATATTCCATGTTTAGTCACTTTTTTCATATTTTAATGCAACTGTATTTTATTCTATATATAAAGGCATGTGTTTAAATACGATTTAAATAAAATTATGAAATACAAACCATCTGAAATATAAATAATAAACTAGTGTTTCAGATTTCCCGACTTTTTCCATTCCCGGGAGCATAATTATCATTCCTGAGATTCCCGAAAATACATTGTTTTAAAAAAAAATTGAATCATATTGTTTTTAATTGATATCAATAATAATTACATAAAATAAGGATAGGAACAAATTCTAAAATTTATACTCATTAATATACACAAGTAAAAATTCAAAAAATATATTAATACGATGATTATTCCTTTTTAAACTGAGATTTCAGGCAACATAAGCAATCCATGATTTTATTATTCAGCCTTTATTATGAATAACTCTACTGTAGAAAACGTTGTCTCAGCTTCAGCTGATGTTTGAGGAATTATCATCAAATTCTCACCCAGTTTCATATTTCAAGATCAATTTTCAAATATTTTTAATCAATCCTGAATCAGTTATTTTTCTAATGTTGCTGCTAAGAGAGATAAATACTGATATATAAATAATTAAACATTTATTTGCAGCTGGAGTAACGACTACGTACGTTAAAAATGCGAATTCATGTATTGAAGAGATTTCATTTGTGTAACTTATTTCTTATTTATGAAACAGCTATATTTTTGCTGCAAGAAAATAACTAAATATTAATGTAAGAATCTCACACAAAAGTTTGGTTGAAAAAATGGCAAATAAGAAAAAGTTGTGATTTTTTTTAAAAATATTCTCCCCCAAATAACTTGAGGATTCATTCCCTTCTTCAAACTGCTGATTCAGTTAAATTGTTTATAATAATAATAAGTATCCGAAAAAAATGAATAATTTAAATAATTAACAGTTTTAAGTGTAAGTACTTATGTTATGTGAGTACTTATGTACTTATGTTATGTGAGTACTTATGTACTTATGTTATGTGAGTACTTATGTACTTATGTTAAGTATTACTTATGTTATTAAGTGTTACTTATGTAAAAATCCAGTTACAGAATTTTTTCAGAATAATCAGGCTGGTAGCCTACGAAATGTCTTTAAAAAATAAAATAACTTTAGTTAGCGAAACAAAATGCTCGTCATACAGATATGAACTGACTAGGACAAACAGGACTGTTTCCTGAGCTAAGTTGCAAAACTTCTCCCCACCCTTACACGTGGGCGTTACAATTGTTCATATTACACTCTCCTTCCAAGGTATTCGGGGTAAATGAACGCAAATTGCAGCCGTGATGTCATCTATAATTTACATATTATTCTTTCTTCTTGAAGAAACAAACAGGAAAACCGAGCTTTATTAAATTTTTCAAGCCAATGTTTATATAGAACAAGTAGCATAAAAGTTAATTAAGTATTTATACATTTTTAACCGATTCAATTTGATGTACCCCTTTGACGAATTCCACTTTTCAAGTAAAAATAGTAAACAATTTAACTCTAGCTTTCAGTTTAAAAAACCTTAAAAAAAACATTCATAAAATGTGATTTAAATTCTAGGTTCTTGTCTCAATCGCATATTATTTAATCAACGTATTTTGGAGAAATATCTGCTTATTTTAATATTTTAATACCCGCACTTCTGAAATCCCATTTTTGATCAAATAGTTATTGTAAAATTGTTTTGTTTCTCAAAATTTGCTCCACCAGATTTTAAAAAATGTGTTTTATTGTCTTTGATAATAATTAATTTTGCAAAGGCAGCAGAGATAATTTTCTTCAGGAAATTCACATTATACTAATTAAATTATTGCTAATTATAAAATACACTAATGCTTTTTTCTGAAAAGTATATAAATTATTTTTTTTATAATTATTATGATGAAATAAGAGTAAAACATATTCTTTTATTTTTCACAAAGTTCATGTAATGAACTATCTCAGCTTCTCATGGATTATTTCAAAAATTGTAAATCAATAAATATTCGAGTAACTCATTTTTAAGAGTATTTTGCAATAAAGTAATATTACAATTATATTTTATTAAGAAAAAGAAATTATTTTTCTTTAAGGTATCCGACTACGTTCGGAACAGTGATTTTGCTAAAGGGTATAAATGGATATTATTTATGATATTTAGTGTTACTTAGATTAGAAAATGTATATAAAATTGTTTTAAGAATATTATTACAATAAAATATTATTTAAGTACAATATTTTGACAAAAACTGAGCATAGAATGACCCATTTTCAAAATATTCTCCTTTTGTGAAAAATGCTTCGATTATAATAATATTTTGCCTGTATATAGCTCAAACCTCTCTATAGAGGCTCAATTAGAATTTTTGAAATATATTATTTAGAAGTGGGTCTATCCATATTTTACGACAACAGAGGGGAACAATTTTAAGAAATAAAGGCCGATAATTATTTCAATTGGTGAAAACTCAGAAAATAATGCGAATTTTTCCAAACTTCTAGTTGAGCCTCTGTGCAGAGGTCTGAGCTATATACAGGCAAAATATAATTATAATAGAAGCATTTTTCACAAAAGGAGAACATTTTGAAAAAAGGTTATTCTAAAATAATTTTTTGCCAAAATATTGTATTTAAATAAATTTTTTTGTCAAAATATCATTAAAACAATTTTATACATGTATTCTAATCTAAGTGACATTAAATATCATTGAAAATTATCCATTTATTTATGCACTGTTTTAAAATAACGGTTCCGAACGTAGTCGGATATCTTAATAACGAATGTTTTTATTACATCTGAGAAAAGTTCGTTATTAAAATATTTTGGTCATTTATCTTTTTTAGTTTCGCATCACCACCTGAGATAATGATATAGCTTGGATGTTTCGATAAAAACTGTTTGTTTCATGTAATAAATTGTATTATTCATAATTAAATGTAAAATAGTTATATATTAAAGGGAAATACATCGAAATTGATTAACAGGAAAACGTATTTCGAATTTTCCTGTTTCATTATTTTTCTATTTTCGAATAAATCCTGAGCTTTTAAATAAACAATTTTAAAGGGTTGTTTCCCATCAGATAGGAAATTGAAGTTTTATTTACATTGGAACAGATAATACATTTGGAATTAATCTCACACTATACATAATGAAGAATAACTATCATATTCCTTTTTTCCTTTCGGATAAATCTACTTTGGAAGATAAATTCTTACTTTTTCACAACAAAATTTGTAACTGAATATTTTACTTAAATTATGCAAAGCGATACATTAGCTACTTCACTTTACAGAGTCTTTTAATTTGCTCCGATTCTCAAAAATGTATTTCTCAAATGCAGTTCCTACAAAAAAATTGAAAGGGACGTTAATGTAGTGTTTTATTTTCACAAATATTTCATTTGCAATATAAACTGGATAAAAGTATCATCAAGGTAATTAAAAGTTTGTTCCCAGCGTTTAATTTCGGCATTAAACGCTGGGGATGAACGTACATCAATTATTTTTTTATTTCAACAACGATATATATTACAATTAATGCGCTATTAAATTCAAATGCTTCTATCATTGAAAATTAGGACATTAAAAAATATCTCCGTTACATTTTTGTGTACAGTTGCTTAGAAAATGAAAATTTATAATCATTGAACGATTTCTTCACTTTGCGTTAATGGAAAGGTTTTTGAATTTCTTAGTCTACGGATATAATTTTTAAAAAAAGTTGCTTTATCATTGTAATTATAGGGTATCCGTTAAGTTTATTCTCTCTGGCTTGGTTATTTTCCATCCTGTAAAATTGGAACTTTTAAAAAGGACAATTTTACTTCTCAACAAATATCATTACTAAATAGAATATAAATAATGAATTAGAAAGATAGTAGATATTATGTGGACCATATAACCATGACGCGGGACTGTAAGTTTTAATATGATTATTTGATAGACATATTAAGTGATACTACTTCTCATTTTATATTTATTTTCCAAAAACTACTCAAATATTCAGGGAAATAGCAAATTTAAAGTCTTAGTGCCATGTATCTTAACAATTGCGAAGTAGTTTCGTCACAAAGGTACACTTCATTACCCGTCGGTTGGTTCATAGATGGATTTGAAAAGAAAATTTTCCTTGTTAAGTTTCTGGAAGGAATAGAAAATATATTTGGATATTATACATCCTTTGGGAGTTATTAAGCTTTATGATATTCCATAACTACTTCACACATATTTACATGAATATATTACAGAAAGTTTCAACACATAGATCAAAAATCACCCTTGATAATACATAAAAAATACAAACTTCAAAGCAAAAACCCAATCAATTCAGTTTGAGGTTTTGCATAAGGATTGGGATTTATCAAATAGATTAGTTGGAGTTCCAGAGAGAAAAATATTAGCTAAGATCAATGTATAAACTAATACTAATAAGTCAAGTTGCAAACGCCATTGGTTTCTAACAAGCAGTTCAACTGATAAAATTATAAGCATATAATAGTTTTGAGCTTTCGGGGTCAAGCTTGTGGTTTCAGTAGCTCAATAGTTACGGTCTTAAACTCATGATTGGCATTGTGGAGTTGTGGATTCTTATCCTAGAGCCTCTGAAGACCTATCATGTAGAGGGACTAATACACGTTAAACCTGTTGAGGCTCAAAGTCCTCCCTTGAACTGGGTATAAAAGAGTGGAGAGATTGGATAAAGATGCCAAATGGTATCTTCATCCCTTGAAAGTACTTCAAAATTAAGAGGACCATCGCAGACAATTTCCGTGGCAAACCGTATTTTTAAGCCTTTCATTACCAAAATTCTTCGCTTTTCCGTGAATAGAGTTTATTTATATAATCAAATGTAGGTGTAACTTTCTTTATTGTATATGGCTAAGTCAATCCCTTGTCCATGTTTCTTGCCATGCTGTTTCGGCTCATTTTACTTTATAGTTTGTAACGTTTGTTGATTTTACATTTTTTTTCTGTTAATTATCATTATATGATTACGTTCCGCACTCTCTCAAAATATTTTGTTTTTTATATGAATGTACAGAAGATTATGTAATACAAAGAAAGTATGTATAATTCATGTTACTCATGCTCTGTTTAAACTTTTTGCATGAAAGAACTGTGCAGTTACTGTTAAAAAGTTAGATTTATATTTTGCTGCAAATTTCTACGAAAAAAACATTTTTTTTTAAAGAAAGGTTGAGTATGTGGATGGTTTGCTTCATTTGAATGCTTTTGGTTCCTTTGAATATTCCGCTTATAGCTCTAAAGGGTGATGTAAATTAAAATCGAATCAAAACGTTTCCACACATTACATATAATAACTTCCGTTTATTTAATCAGTGAGAGGTAAAATTGAAGGAGGTTCCATTAGCAGATTAATCAAAATCATCCAGTTGTTCTTAATGTCTTAAAGTTCAAAAATTATGGTACATGTACAGCACTGCAAATATTTTTGCCACATTCACTTCGGCTGTGGTTTAGATACAGTTCGCTTTCCCCTCATCTTTTTTTTTCAACTAATGTTTTACCAAACCAATTTTAACCAACGATAATTTAACCATTATTAGTAATTGAGAAATTGGGATTATTAGTTTAGATAGGGTTATTTTCAATCGCAATCAGTTGCCTAACAATATCACATGATGCAAAAATTAGCATATCTCTGCAGAAGAAGCATTTTGGGGAGGAAGGGAAATTATATCCACAGTTTAAAGAGTGGCAAGATTTTTGTTACTCCTTTTGAGTGAATTGTGCAAGTTTTAAAGTACATTTAATATAAATGTGTAATGCTCAAGTTTTTTTTTACATTAATCTCAAGTAGTCTTATATGTATTTTTTTTATTATAAATCAAAATCGTTTCATATGTATGTACTTTTGTGTCATTATTATTCATGTTTCACATATTATTACACATATTTGTGTCATTTTTACCGTATACTGAAAATAAGAGAAATATTATTTGTACACATAAGAACAAAATTAAAAGATTGCGAGGAAACTTATTTTTACGAACTTAGTATTCAACCAAAGTTATGTACTGCGATTATTTATATATACTAACTGAACACAACATTACTCTTTCGCTCAAACGTTAGGGCAGGATATATGTAAATTCAGGGATGGAAAAAGTGGTGCGCAATGAATGCATTTTGGAAATCAAGTCTGCAGTGTTGTTTAAAGTGCATGCGATTTATAAAATCTATCAATATTCATTAGTAATGGCTCAGATGTATCATTCAAGTAAAGGTGAAAAATGGCGTATAATTAGAAGAATCAGGAGGCACACATAAAACATGATTGGATATTGCCTAAGATTTGATTTGCCCTCAAAGTGTCCTATCGAGAGTTACCTTACAAGAGTCTCTTTACAAGAGTTGATCAGTTGGTAGGCATCGTTGTCAAGGGTCAATAACAGTTGGAGAGCCTAAAGATATAAGTTAAAAATCAGACGAAGTTGTGATAATACTCATGATTAGTGTCCCACTAAAACCTACTGTCAGAGATGCCCACGTAACTGGTGCTGTCATCATGTTAAATGGGGCCAAGAGGACTCCGCTCAAGTATTGTTTAATGACGAGTATTTTTTTTTATGAAAATTGTCCGAATACTGATTCTAGACGTGTTTTAATCAAGAGAGGGAAATGAATACGCAATTTGTTTTTTCTAATCCGGTAAATATCACATGCTCTCTCGATTCAATAATTTGAAGAGGAATCCTGACAAATGGCAGCATTGAGTTGCAATCATTCAATGAATTTTTGTAAGCACATGGGGATATGTGAATATAATATTGGAACTCCCCCAAAGACTGTTTAGAAGTGCTGTTTTCGCAGAATTTTTGTTGATAAATGACGATGGTCGGTCACATCAAAAATATGTTTTGCTACAACCTTTACAAACAGAAGATATCATTTTTTTTATTCGGATTGGCAATCTTACTCATCCGATTTGACCGCGAGAACATGTGCGAGATTCTTTTTGACGCCGACTTTCCAAGCTCTAAATTACTTCTAAAAGCAGAAATGTGCACTTTTAGAAGAGTAGTGTGTAACTGCACAGGATATGATCAACACTTATGTAAAGACTATGAAATCAAGATGTGATGTATACATATCTATCCAAGGTAACGATAAACTATATTAAAAAAATTCCATAAGAAGAAAACCAAATTTCCCATCATTTCCCTATTTCCATAAATTCGGTTATAGTTTTAATATTTTACAAATAATCAAGTATCAAACATTGTAATTTATATTATCTAATTTTTCAGTACATTTAATAACTTTTAGGCTATAAGTAATTTTACGTCTGACTTTCTTTTAAGAACCAAAAAGTTGGTGAATTCTTAATTCCCCGAAATTTTCAATTTTGTTAATGGTAATTCAATTTAATAAATCGTTGAAATCGTAACAATTATATTACGCTACTTATAAATTGCATTTTCAAAGATTTTTGAACGTTTCAAGTTTTTTTTAGGTTTATGAAATAATTTTGCACCATATTTTATCTGTATTCAAAGAAAAAAAAAAACAAAAGTATTTTTAAATTATTGAGAAAAAGCTTTTATTTCAATTTATGTTCCTAATTCATTACATTGAAATAACAGAATCATAAGATAGGGTTTTCAAATTACTGTTACGAAGGCATTCTATATTTGACGTTGACCATTCAGCAAACTAATAAGTCCTTTTTCCTCATATATACAGTTATTTTTATTCTTTTCTGTCTACATCCATCCAACTTATGAGGTTAGTAATTGTAAATATTGTTCCCATATGAGAGTTCCTGCGTCCAACTGCAGTTATCATTAATACGTGAACTGCAAGAAAACCATGTATATCTTTTATGAGAGTCATTTTATGAAAGATACTTTGTCTCCATTGGGGCAACTTTCGAAAAAAAATGACAGAAAATATTAAAGGAGGTGAGATGAATTAAAGATTAAAAATTCTATGTTCTAAAGAAAAACCGTATATGGTGCGTATTTATAAATTCTTAAGAAAATAATTTTGATATTTATGTATTTTTAAATCCTAGAAAAAAAGGTTAGTTATCACTTGTTTTTTAAGGAAACTTTTTTCCTTAAATTTACTACTTGAAATGGTATTTAGTAGTCAAATATTACAATCATCGAACATTTATTAAATTTTTAGAGTAAATCATTAGTTACTTATTTGTGTAGTATTGAAAATAAATTAGATGCTACGAATAAATTTTCTATGTTCGTTGTAGCTATACAACACGATGATGTTATTACAGTTATATTATATTTAGAATTGGATTATGTTTATACATATTAACTTAACAACATTTACTTATTCATAAAAATTAGGGTTAACCCAATTGTTTAGTTAAAATTTCGTATTTAATTCATTCCTTTATTTTTTTGAACTATGAAATATATCTTTGGAACTCAATAATAATAATACCAAGAATAATGACAATATCATTCACAATTTTTAAAAGGAAAAGAAAAAATATCACGTTAAATAAAGACATTAAAATAACTTTCTAGCAGCAGCTACTCCTAAAGGAATTTTTTCTTACTATAATCGTTTATTTTATCAATAATAAATAAAGAAGAATTTTTGTGCATGTACCTCGTTTTATTAATGAACATGTGTAATATATGTATAACAAAAAATCATTAAAGTATTTTTAGCCTATTACAAATTGTTGGAAGAAATTGCTTAAGTGTTTTTTTATTTAAAAATTTAAGCAAAACTGGTTGATAAAAACTTCAAAGTGAGTACCTTTTGTTTCATTTTAACCCGGGAGAAGGCGCACACTCGATACAAGCGTTAGTGGTCAAGCGGGGTGACAGAGGCCATCCTAATTGTTTTTTTTATAATAATTTTTACTCCATAAGAGAAAATCGTAACTATAGCGAATAATTTAATTAAGAGAAAGTATTCTTACCAACATTTAAAGAATTTTTCATTTTTCTTTCATAATTTGAGAGGATATCCAATGAAACTGAAGTAAAATGTTTCAAATGTGCTTTATTTTAATAAAGAGCACAAATCACAGGCACGTTTCACTAGCATTACATGAATGATGTTAGCAGATATAAAACCCTTATTATTTGTTCAAGTTATTGTAGTTTTGGTTTTCTTTGATGATTGACAAAATCATGTTGAAATTGTTCTTGCTGGTTGAGGTAGGAGTGTATTGATAACTTTTCTCGTTTTATTTAACAAATGGAAAATTCACAACCGCTTCTGATGGTGAGGTTGCTGCCCTTCAAGTAGCACTTGTGCAGCTGCATTGTCATCTGAATAGCTTTACTAGAGCTGTTGTCTTCTGTGTTTCAAAAGCTGCAATATTTGCGTAAACTCAAAAATTCTCCTCCTGCTCCTTAACATTCTTGATCGTAAAAAACTGCTGCAGAGGTCTGAGTACGCTAAGCAAATCGCCTTGCAGTGGATCCCTGCACATTGCGGTATAACTGGTAATTATTTTGCGGACCACCTAACAAAGGGAAGGGGGGGGTTCCATTCACAGATAACAAGGGAAAACTGTCCCTTTACCAGTGCCAAAAAGTATCATTAAGAAAAAATTGAATGACTCTTCAAGACATTACGCTGAGAAAATTTCCAATAAGATCTGGTGGAATAACCTTAAAGACTTCCCATGTGGCAAACGTAAAGCAATTGCCGAGTTTCGTCTGACCACTGGACAGGCCTGTTTTTCTGGGAACATCTACATAGAATTCTGTTGCACAGGCCCTTTCTGCACTCTCTTCGATTTTCGGAGGTCATTATTGCTGACCAGTTCACCTCTCCCAGCTCTAAAGGGCTCCTTTTTGTGTGACCTTTATTGACAAGCTAGGGACTTATTGGGTTCATAGACTTTTCTCGCCATTTTTATGTATTTTTTCCCTTTGTTTTTTTTATTTTGGTTTTTGTTCCTACCCCCTTGTGGTGTAGTGGTTTTCTGTAATTCCGGGCCATGGAAATAAAAACAAATTCTTGCTTGTGTCTTTCTGACAGGGAAGTACGTGTTATAGCACACTTCTTGCCTTCTTCATATCTTTCTTCATATGATGGAATTTTTTAGGTAGCATTTGAAGATTTTCCTTTCAGCTCAAATGTTTTGTGTCCATCTCTTTTTAGAAATTCATATCCATTATCAAGATTAATATACATTATTTTATTAAATTCTTCCCTTGCTTGATCAATTTCAACTTCATCCAGCTGAGATTGCAGATGTCCATTTTTTGTTTATATTCTGTTCATTTATACTTATAAACCATAATGAGGCATATAACACATCTATCAAAACCACTAAGTCGTTTCCAGGAGGAAAGTGTATCCTGTTCATTGAAAATATTTTGGAAGAAAAGGGTCGCGCGGGAAACTCAGTCACTCTGAGTACCTTAATATTGAAAAAAGGTTTTACCTTCCCCAAAAAAGAGGGAGATATGTAACAAATACATTTTAGCTCTCATGAAGACTGTCATATAGGTGGATACTAACAGGCCATTAGTAATAAATAAACAGCTTTCCCAGAATTAAAGATTAATTGAGCCTGGAATGACTTTGTTCCCCTGCGACTGCTCCTGGGTTAACGATTTTTAGTTGAATCAGTAGGCAAATAAAATCAGGACTGATAATCTAAAAATGAAACATAGCTAAAAGAGATTACTAAAAATAATGTATTTTAGTGTCAAAGGCACGTTTTTGTAGTACAGTAGGGTCACGCAACATTCGTTGATGATATATAGATGTTTCTCGCCTTAATAATATTTCTTAAACCTTTATCGAATATACAGGAAATATTTGAAAGTTTGGATACAACACAATAAAATAGTAAAAGAAAAAAATGAGCCTTTTAGGCAGTTTCTATCATAGAAGATTTCAAAATCTTGAATATTTAAGAGGGACCGAATAGATTCTGTTTAAAAATAGTGATTAGCTCTACCTCATTAAAATCTCCAACTGAAGGGTTGATATAAACATGAAATGATTACATACATTTGAAAGATTGGTGATCAGAGCAAAAAATATAAAAAGTAGCATAAAGAATGAGCGGAGTGCATTGAATTTATTATACATTTGTAGTTATTTGATTTGCGAATTCTTTGATGAGGTACTACTTCACTGGAAATGACTTGTGAACAGGCATGTCGTCATTTTGGCCAAATAATTAGGAATGGTGGTGTCGAAGATTTGTCTCCATGTTCACATGATCTGACTACGCTGTACTTTTTCCCATGGGTATACCTGAAACAGCAGATGTATACAATAGATAATAGGTGTATTAATGTCAAGGAGCCTTTTCATACAAAAACTGCAACTTTGTAAAATACTATTTTTTCGCTGTTTCGTTTCGTTTTCAATATAAGAATGCTAACTTTGCAGTTTTCCATTAAATGGTGCTGTAGATGCTTTTATTCAGTAGCGCATGTCTACTTTACTGTATCTAATCGTTTTCATTAATATAACAGCAGCCGTTCGGGAGATCCGACACTTCCATTGGAGACAATGTTAAATTGCATAAGTTTATATACCTTTTTCTCAGAAATTACTTATTTCTCAGGTATAAATTTTTAAAGTAAGTTAAGTATACTATCAATAACGCTTTAACAAAGGGTTTTGTCCTTTTGTAATAAATTAAATTGATTCGAATTTTTATAATAATGGTCAAGTTTTTTTCCTAAAATTTAATTTTAAAAAGCCATATCCAAAAAGGCTTGCTAGATGTATCTAATCCCCTCCATTAAAATTTGTAAACATGTTACAAGTCAGCCCACTGAAAATTTGAGTATTATATGGTAGGTAGTTTTGGAGAAAAAGGTACATAAAGAGAAACATTTGAGAAAACCGGCTTTAAAGTAACAATTTGTAATTTTTTGAGCATTTACTTTTTTCAGTACTTTCAGAAGCATATGGAGCTGTTTTTTTAATCTCGAGTCCTACAAAAGACTCTTCTGATTCTCTTTTATTCATTATTTTTAACAATTTGTATATTTGGGGATCACAAGATCCCCTTTCGTTGGGCTACACGAATACTACGTATATCTAGTTTTTTAAGATATAGAAATAACCATATTTATCCCTAGTTTTAGAGTTTTTGATTCTATAAATGTAGATCTTGGAAGCATTGACCATATGGTGTTATTAACTTATTTGGGTTCTGATCCTTTCCATGTAAACATTTTCTTAATAACATAGAATAATCTTATATTTCTGGAAATTGGCTTCACTTAATTCATTATGGTACATCGCACATATGTATATATTTATGATCATAGTGCCCTTCGTTACTTTCAGCTTCTGGCTTTTGAAATTTGCACCAGACATTTATAACCGCGAAAGAAAGCTCAAGCTAAGAGCTCTTGTTTGAAGACAGAACATGAAAATAAACAGCCCAAACAGCAGTTTTCATGCTGTGTAGATCATTGATATTATTTCTAATAGTCATACGATTATTCCTTTGAATTTTTTATATTAAAATATCGATGAGTCGGTTACGACCACATAGGTTTTTATCTATCACTTAACTCCCCCCTCCCCAGTTTCGCTTTTAAAATCCAAAAGACGTGTACCTATACGCTTTTGGACAGTCCAATACACTCTTATTTTTCCACTTAAATATCATATGAATTCGCACTCATCAGAAACTTAGACAAGGAGAAACACAGGTGCTCCTATCAGAGCTCATTTGATGCGCGTCAAGGAGTAGCTTCATTAAATAAATAAATAAAACTACTTCTAATTATCAGATTTCCTCATATCATATATCATTTTAAACAGAAATATTTGAGCTTTTAAAAATATAAAAAGTGAAAATTGAGAATTTTTCGAAAATTCATGTGCCGGACCCTATTAAATGGGTAGTAATGGATAGTGGGTATACTGTATATTCAAAAAAAAAATATTCTGACTTCATTTGTCCTTTTTGGAAAAATATTATGGCTAAATTTTTGAAATATAATTTCATTATTCAAATGGTACAATTTCTTAATATTATAGTGATTACGAACCAATTTTTAGCGCTCGTTCTTTTCATACAATGCTAAAAATGTGCGGTAATGCATTTTGAGTATGTTAACAAGGAAACAACTTAAGGGTCTTTTTTATAAAACTTGCAAATTACCAATAATAAGTAACTCTACTAATGTATAGACGCTCTGCGCCGATGCTTTTACAATATCAAATCGTTATTTTCTATCAGATCACTTGTTTTTTCTCTTACCTTCACCATATCGATAATCTTCGGGAGAAGTGCTCCTTTTTTTTCTTGGAAATTCTGAAACGTCTGCAATATCTTGCTGAAGATGTGAATAAATACAGCCCCTCGTTTCAATGCAATTCCAGCCAACCTCAATTAATCGATCTTCCTATCACTAACGAAATTATTTTGAATGCGTATATTGTAATTTTTGCGTTATATATATATATGGTACTATACGTGTAAAAAATTATGAATAATTTTAAAGAGGTCCTACATGGAGTATCAGCAAAAGACGAAAATGGAGCAAAATATCAACAAGTTCACAGAAGAACCAGATCTGTAAAAAAAAGTAAAGAGAGAAATAATTATGCAGGTACTTAAGACGCAAAAAAAAAAGAAATGAATCACAGTGTGTCTGGATACATAGCATGATCCACAAAGAAGCTTTGGTTTCTAAAGAAATGAGTCTTAATTCTTAATTTGCATTCTGTACAAGTAATGTTTTTAATATTTTAAATTCTGATAAAACGTTACTCTTAAATCAAGAATCCTTTCTAAATTTTCTACAATCTTTTTTACTGTGTAATCAGCAATATTATTGTTTATTATTATTATCATCATCATCATCATTATTATTATTATTATTATTATTATTGCGAGGTAAGATGATTATGATGAGGGAAATCTTTTCAACATGTTTATGAGTTAAGGTTGAAACCGGATTTTTTGTTAAAAGCGGATTTGCTGAAGCAGTTTTTTGAAGACAAAGTATAAGTCTCAAAAGCTATGGAGAACAGTAGGTATACATTAAGAAGCCTTCTTTTAAAGGTTTTACTGTGTAAGACAATCTCAAATGTGTCACTAATAATTACCTAATATTTGGTTATACATTTATTATTTGTAAGTCAATTATTAAATAGATTGTGGAAATAACTAATACAATTCCATTTATATTTATATTAAAACTGTACGTATATTTCATTTTTTATAGCATCAGAATATATTTTGTTTTGTTTTCTCTTCAGTAAATTAATCATCTTTTTTATAAAAAATTTTTCGTAATGCTAAAATAAATTTATGTAAAATGCGGAGATGAATATTTAAAATTTATGTTTTTCTGATTACAATGCATTGAAACAAAAAGAGAACTGCAAAATTCATATAACTTACAATTCTGCAATTAGAGCAATTAGTATGAACAGTTGTATAATTTGTAAAAAGGGGTTGGTCCGATGTTAGATGGACAGGGAGTAGCCCCGCCCTTCACAGATTTTTACAGTTCACAAATATAAGAAATAACAGAACTTCTGTAAATTTATCACATTGAATAAGAAAAATTTTGAGTATAATTTTTTTTAATATTGAGCATCATTTTATACATATATATATTGATTAAATTTCTTCAAATTACAGCAATGTATGCTGAGTTTGAAGACATAATTAAATTTTATGTATAGGCATGATATATTTGTAAACCATCTTAAAACTAAAAATATGCAAAGTGAATTCCTAAGAAGTAATATTCTGCAAAATTATACAGGCATTATTTTCTTAAGGGGAAAAAAGCCTAATTACGTTTCTGATTTCATTTCTTTGCTAACCATGCATTTAAATTCTGGCTAAGTAATGGTGACAAAAAAACTGAACACAAGTGGAAAATGTGGAATATTTCATTATATAAATTTTTTGAAGCATTAACGTGAAACACATTAATGAAAAAGATTCCTCATTTTCGGCATGAGTAACTTTCATAGCGGAATAAATTGCTTCTCCAAGAACTGTGAGTCTGAAAATATTCTTGAGGCAAAAGACTTTTTTAACAGTTATTTTCGGACATTCAAGTTTTCATTGCGCCTCTAAAGAGCTACATTCTTTCCGATAATAAAAATAAAGATACTTTAGAAAGGAAAGTAATGAGTGAACGGAATGTCAAAAGCAAGGCAAAAAAGACATTTAAAGTGGCATCAAAATAAAGAAAGTTTCTTTAAGAAGTTCAGGTAAAGTCATATTTTTTATTTACACATTGAAATCCAACTCGAAATATTTTAGTAAGATCTGTCAGTCGGTATTAAATAGGAAATGTATTCATCACCACTCTTTTGTATTATATTGAACACGTTAATGAATGCAGTTAAATAAGGAAATGTCAAAGTGTCCATTGTTGACAAAAATGCTGACATTTTTGCTGTTCATTGTTGAATTTCTTTTCTTTTTTTGCTTCGCTTTAATAAAATAAGAGCACAGAAAATAAGACTATATTGAAAGAATCAACTCTATTTAAATTAATAAAATTTGTTTTGCTTAAATGTACCAATGGGAGTCAGAAACATAAAACCTGCTGTATAAATATTGCTTTATAATTTGAATGATATACATTATCTAGTATTTCACTAATTGGTATTTTATTGTAAATTTTAAGATATAAGAGGGAACTTTTGAAAATATTTTTGCATTATCACAAATGTACCATCAGCTTAAGCTCATTTATTTCCAGATAATTTTTTCTTTGAAAAATATTTTTAATTTACTTGTGACGAGAGAGAATCTCTACGCATCCTCTCACTAATCCTCTTGGAGAATCTTTGGGCTAGCATTCGTTTTAATACACAACTATCCCTCTCATGAAGAAACCGTAATATTCAGATTATTTCGACTTTATATAGTCATAGTTTTGTAATTCTAGAGGAGGAGGTAGGGAGCAGCTATATTCGCTACGCAAGTAAGATTGAAGAAGGTTTACTTTCGCATGTAAAGAATGAGTGGCGTTTTGCCACTGTGTTAGAATTAGTCGATTTGAGGTAAGTAATCAACGATAGATTAGGTTGAGTTAAATAAATTGATTCCGAATATTTCTTTAATAATCATTGCTTTTTCCGTGCTACTCATTTGGCATTTACTTAGAGAATAGATTGTTGTTGGTTAGCTTGTTTGACTAAATAATTATGTGATTATGGAATTCTTTGGATCTGCTTTCATTCCTGCCACACCCTTAGGTAGGCAAGACAGTGAGAGAAAACTTCGGGTGCAAGTTGCTCACATAACTGTTATAACTCTACAGTGATGTATCTAAATACTTATGCTTAAAACAATATTTGAAAGATAAGTTGAAAGGACACTCAATAGTATGAAACATATTTGCTCATACAAATTTGGCTGTTTCGTTTGTTTTGGTTATAAACTTTGGAAAATATTTTTCAATAACGAAGTTAACACATTAAGAAGATTTGGTACCCTTTGGACTAATTTCTTTCTTTATTTAAAAATTATACTTTCACATTTTATATAATGTTTCTGTTCAAGAAAATGATACGAGATGAAATTTTCATATATTATTCATACAATTTTAAAAATTTAAACTATTTGAAGAAAATTTGGAAAATTTTAAAATCTTACTGTTTCCGTAATTATTAATTTTTTGACTTCCAATTATTTTGTAATATTCTTATGGATGTTATAACTAACTTTAGAGATCGATTTTACAATAACTTAATTTGTTTTTGAGAAAAAAGAATAAAATGTTGATATGCATGCTAAAAATCAACGAAAAAGCTTATATGTCTTACAGTTTCATTTTTTTTAAAACAAGTATTCAGTTTACAGCAAAATGGATCGCTAATTTTGTTAAATGCTTTATAGGCAACACGCACAGGAAAATAATGGAAGTGAATGGTTAATAGTTGTGGAAGTAGTAGCATTTTGAATGCACTAATGTTTCGAAAAACACAAACTGAGAAAAACACTTTAAAGCTTATAACTCTGAAAAAAAATTATAATAAGCTTAATTAAACTTAAAATACCACTTTAAGATATTAGTTATATATTTTTCTTTAAAATATTTGCATTTTCGTTTTTTTTGAATCCATACATTTTTATAAATGATCAATTTTAAGAAGGTATAATTGCACAAGAAAATTCAAGAAAAAGTTTTAAAAAAGTTTTTTTTTCTGTTATGACAGTAAGCTTAGTTTTTTTCTTCACATAATATTAAAGTATTATATTTGTATGAATAACAACCGGGAATAAAAACTGAAATTATGGAAATTATTAATGAAAAAATGTTTTTTAAAAAAATTTTACATTCACACTTTTTACAAAGAAAAAAAAATTACATTTTTGGTATTGCCTGGGGAAATATCCACTTTTTTATATTAAAATTCCTTTTATAGCTATTATTTCTCTTTATAATATAGTTTTTTTTTATCATAATGTTTTTTTTAGTTTTTTTTTTCTAAAAAGGGGCGGGGCCCAAATTTCCCTAATTTGTTTTAAAAATTTTTATTCAATTTCTAATTTTCCCGACTTCCCAAAGGATATATCAATCGAAAGATAATAATGCAAAGAATAAGGTTAAATAAAAATTTTAAAAAAAAAAACGTTAGTTTGGTCAATTTTGGGATACCAAGTCGTCTTAAATAATTTATAAATGATTTCTTTCTTCAAATTTTAAATTATAAAGAATATATAATTCAATACACATCAGCATACATTAAACCACGAAAAACTTTTCTAATGATCTAATAGAAAGTACGTGGGAGAAAAATTTTTATAAGATGACTAGCCATTTAAATTTTAGTTTCTCTCGAATCGATATAATATTTAGCACTGTTTATGTTGGTTATATATTAACTAGTTATTACATATTCCTAAAATCCAGATTCTTTAAGAAATTTTTATTATTTCCTGACAGAGACCTCAGTTAACTATATAGTTATCGATTCGACTACGAGACTTGTGTGTGTGTGTGTGTGTGTGTGTGTGATATACTGCGATATAATTTTGTACTGATATAATTTAATTTTTGGGGAATGAAGCTCTACTTCAAAACCCGTTTTATCTGGTAAAATGTCTCAAAATTATATTCTCCTTTATTATAATTAATTTCTCATTTAGTTAAGAGATAAATTACTCATATGTTAACTGTTATTTGCTATTCAATTTGAATGGTAAAGTATTCACAGACGAAAGCTTCAAAAAGATTTATTATTCTGTATGTATTTGATTTTTGGATAAACTCCCACATTCTCGGTGTTGTGATAGTGTAATTAGTTTAGTAAGCATTCAAATGAAATCCTCTAATTTTTAAATTTGGTTAGTTCTTTTATGTTACTATCCATTAACTTCAAGTGAATAAAGCAGCTTAATGTTAGTAATAGTTAATTTCCATTAACGTCATTTTCACACAAACTAATTACTTTTGAACAATTTCTTGTTATAACATCCATGAGAAAAAGTTTTTATTAAAATAATTAATAACCTTTCATATTAATGATTTTAATCATGCAATTAACTTTTTAAATTTTTATGAATTTGCCATCAATTAAGTAAATGCTATTGTTTTTTTCCGTTCAGCAACTTTACTGAAGAAATAATTCATATATTCTCTCTAAGTCAGTGATAAATACCTTCTCAAAGACAAGTGAAAAATTATTTTTGTATTATCAAACTCATTAGTTGCTCTAAGATTAATTAAACACTTCTGTCATCATATGGCATCAAAAGATTCTGAAAGGAATTTTTTTTCGTTATTTAAGAAAGATTTTTCTTGAAAATTAAATCAAAGAAAACATCAAAAACAGATTTAAAGAAAAAATCTGCTTAGAAGCAATTTATTTCATGTTTTATTCTTTTCTTCCTATATGTATATAAAATGCGCGTAAAAATCAGTTTACATTTTATCAGTATTCAGCATTGATGAAGATATATTAACGCTAAAACAGTTAAAATATTTTGTGGTAGGAAAACGATATATATAAATTTAAAACTAAATATTAAATAAATTTACAAAATGTCCACAGATTTAAATGTAAAATGCCTTTAGAAATGTAACTGTAAGGTACACAGAAATTAAATTATTTGTAAGCTTTCTGCAAAATAACAATATATATTTCATTCGGCTTCTCTAAAAGAAGGTACAAATAATTGTTTAACTATTTTTTCTCTTTTTTCGATTTCCTATCTAGAAGAAAGAAGCAATCGTATTAATTTTATCTGAATTTGAATTTGCTAAATTTTTCAATATTTTAACATATTAGCTAGTCGACATTTTTACTATGTGGTTTCTGTAATTAACATTTTTGATTCATATTTGTCACACTAAATTTTTTAAATTATCATTTTGATTATAAATTAAATCATTTAAGCCCATCGTCAATAGCTATCATGTAGCTTCTGAGAATAGTTATAATTGAAAAATATCATATAAACGATTTTATAATATTTATCAAAAGATTACGAATTAACTTATTTGATATCTAACAAAATAATTTCAAAATTCAAATAATCAGTTTACGATCATGTTTACCATCATTTACTTTAAAATTTCGATCTCAATTATTTGTAAAAATCAGAGATATACGGGTAGTATATTTGAGTATCGTCTAACCTTATAGTTTTAATAAAACATGTTAAGAAAGATAACAGACACTAAAAATGATAATTTTTATACACGAATTGTAAAAGCAACAAAGAAAACTACGAACAAATTGTGCACTGTCAATATATACCCAGACTGTATCAGCAAATATTATTTTAAAAAAGAAGTTTAAGTAACGTATTTGGTTAGGTACTGGCCTTGTATGCCCAAGTCGGTGGATTTTCATAAGGTAAACAATCAAAAGCATCACTATCGTATAATGAGGGACATGCTCCAGATTCATTGCGAGCCTGTCTGGCATGGGTGCTCTCTGCGAAATTATTTCAAAACTCTGGCGATGCAAAATCTGTATCGCCACAGATCAGGTGTATCTCTTTGGGGAGAAAACTGGAGCTCATACATTGTGGCAATTGGCATCCACTTATTTGGCGGCACACTAAAAAGTGATATCGACTCTAGGGCAATGTATTAGGTTTGCAAAGGTAACTACCTGTTCGTAGCCACATATTAAAGAATTTTTTTTAGTAAATATCTTCACACAAATTTGATTTAAAACTCTAATTGCAATGTTTTAAAATACAATGAATTTACAAAACGCAAAATCGAGTCTTGGTAGTTGATAAAAATAATGGGATACCTAGGTTGATTGTTTAAATTTAAAGTCGCATTGTTCAGCTACACGAGGGCTTTTTGGGGACGGACCCTAATTTTGAACCATGTGGAAGTGCGTGGACGACCCTGTGAGCTGGGAACCCCCCCTTTTCTAACACCCACCAACGGGAGGACTTTCAGCTCTCGACAGATTTAACGTGCATCGCTGCCCTAAAGGTGGGTCTTTAGTGGTACTGGGCTCGAACTCGTGACAAGGCAAGCCACGATCCGATACCTATACCACTCGGCTACCGTGGCCACATGGGATATCTAGGAGTTTAGCTTTTATATTTATTTCGTGGAAGTAAATATGACAGCATTAAATTTTCTATTTAATTACGGTTCATTGCTTTTCATTTCCAGATTTCGCATCTAAATACCACTGAAAAACCCATTTATAGTTACTAATGTCCATGTATTATCTATTATTATATACTGTGTCAGTTGGTGGTGTCCACGAAAGAGGTGTTAAATTTATGTTGAAAAGGAAAAAAAAATTATTTCGCCTTGATAACAACTTTCCTTCAAAGATACCTAAACTGAGTTTGTTTTTCATATGCGTGTTCTGAATCTTAAGTAAAGATTAAATAAAAGTAAAAATAATTAATTAAACTATTTAAATAAAGATTTAAATATTTTTGCTTTGATGAGGAAATCTATAAATTTCAAGACGTGAAATTTTAGATTTATTTCGCCTTAGTGCACTAATCATTTGCAATGATAAAACTTTCACTAAGTTCTGAACAACAAAAT
>BMAV01005713.1:131000-201172 GCA_019973955.1 Trichonephila inaurata madagascariensis | reverse complement strand
ATATAGAATTTAAAAACCAAAAATTTGCCCCGGTTTTTTGGAAACATGAATGTAAATAAGTTGATCTGACAATTTAGATAAAAAGTATAATGATTTATATCGGAAATTGAAAGAAGAATTTTAACTCTATTCCTTACTATTTATAGTAAGGGTGTCATGGGCTTAAGAAAATATTTAAAATAATCATATTAACACATACATAACATGCATACAATTATATATAAAACATTTTTCTTAAAATATTTAAAGTAATCATACTAACACATACATAACATGCATACAATTATATATAAAACATTTTACTTTAAATATTTAAAGTAATCATACTAACACATACATACCATGTATACAATTATATATAAAACATTTTACTTTAAAAGTATTAAATTCTTAAAAATGCACACACTAAATATATATTTATTTAGTGCCATCATCTTGGTAGTAATCAAGGATTTATTTAAGATTATTTTGCGATAAAATAAACAAATATGTGCTACATAAAAAGCTGTAAAAACACAGGCCACCATTTAACAGTGGAAAATAACGTTCCTGTTTTACATTTCTAAAATCTTAATTAATATACTGCTCCCACCGGAGCACTTCTCAATCACATTTTTATAGCATTTCTTAATCACATGGTTCCTGTAGTTAAACCTTCTGATAGGCCAAACTTGGTGGCTGATGCTATATTGCATCATCTCTCCATAATATGTTTCAATGTGGAACTTTTTCAGGTTGTAAAGCTGCAATTAAAATTGAATCTAACATTAAGCCAGTGTCTCTTGTGAGAACTAATTAGAAGGTGATAAGTAATTTATTTTAGCGCTATTTATTAAATTAAAATACATGGGTAATTATTCAACCATCAGATCGGTTTCGAAATTGATTCGTACTTTTCCGCTGACTTCAGAATTGGTGCTGGTGCCATCTTGCTAGCCATCCAATACATTTGTTTCGCAACCTTTTTTTTTATTTTTTTTTTAAATAATGTATTATAGAAAATTATAATCATCAAAGTCTGCTGAACAATTATAAGCAAAAATTATATCATTTTTTATGCCACGACAAATCGTTTCAATTGCAAAATGCTGGGGGCGCTCTTTTTCCCTTTCATTTTTCTCTCCATTAACATTCATTTTTTCCCCCACTTTCTATAATGAACTCATTTTGATACTATTATTTATTATTTTTTATTTGGTTTTAAAAAAAAGTTTATAAAAAAAAAATGCCCTATGCCCGAGCGGGGCAATGATGTTGGGGATAATAAAAAACGGGAGAAAACTGTGGAATGGGATAAGCCATCTATATAAATGGTCAGAATGGCCGGCTACATTTTTCCTTTTCAAAGGGATGGTAACTAAATTTCCTTTTAGAACAAATGTTTTTTTTGAAAAACCAAAACCCAAATTTTTCATCAGCACTTACACTGGACAAATAATGCGGCTTAGATTCGAATATATTCCTACTGTCCATGTGTTTTTCGAATGTGATTGATGGATATTTTTTCTTTTGTTTGTGAAAATTTAGCTAAATAAAATCAAGTTTTCACTGTAATTTTACATATGATGTTCTTAGCGGTTCAAAATTTCGTGTAGAGGTAGGGAATACGTAAGGAAACTAATTTTACATAGGAAAGTGTATCTGAAAACATCATCTATAAAAACAAAATGGTCAAGAAAGTGAATTTAAGTAAATAGTGTAGTTAAGTGGTAACGAATATGACTTTTATTCTAACAAGTCAAAGGGTAGTTTCACAGTAAGTGGTCGAAATAGTATCCATCAACACAAATGCATAATTCATAGCGCCAATACATCTATCGCATAATATTTTCAAAAACATCTGGGGAATCAAGGACAATGCCTGATGCGGCCTCTATTCATGCAACAAGGTTCATTTGATTGTCGATGGTGACTCATGGAATGGTATTTCCTCCTACCTAGAAAAGAAATCCACGTGTTATATATCCCGTGACCGGTTCAGGTAATACCGCACAATAAATGCGATATGGGCTGGAAACCCATCATGGTAAAACCTCATAGCTTGGTGGATATGCACATGGACAGTGCCCAGAAAAATCTTTAACGTGGTCTCAAGAAAGATTAGATATTTCAGGCCATCCAATCCGGGTGGTAACAAAGAAGGTATCAACAAGCAGTCACCAATGATTCCAGCCTACACATTTATGGCAAAAGCAAGCTGTGCAGCGTGACTTCTCGCACCATATGGATTGCGATATCACAAGTGTGCATTTAACACACATTCACGACCGGATTACGCTCCAACTACAAAAACGGCAGATTCTGGAAAACTGGAACCCCAAGTCCTTTCTGCAGGAAACATTGTGCAAAATTTACTCCTTTTGAATAATCTTTATGCGCAGCAATTGCACCATTTACATATGATAAGGAAGCAATATGTACGTCCAAACATTTGATACTGTGACATTCTTCTGTCAGGGTATTGGTGTTGATTAACTTGTCTAACTTGGGAGAGCTTTCACCTGCTCCCCATATGCGAAATGCATATTTGCTAGCTTTCGATTCGTATAAAACGGTTCATCTCATCTCTAGTAAATCAGCTCGTAAACTGATGAGCTCGTGCACACTGTTGAGTCTTAGAACCATTAAGTGGCACTGTAGCAATGAGCCGCTCCCAATTGGAAGTAGTTTTGTGGCAATAGTCAGTGCTTGTATCTTCCTATAAAAGGTAAACATATTCTCTGTAGGGATATATTCTCTTATGTTAAATACTTAATTTGTGATGCATGCAATTACTTGTGAAATTTGCTATTAGTGAACTATTGATATTGAAATATTCACCAAAGAAATATATTGAGCTGAGTTGAGTTGAGTTCGGTGTTTTATGGTGCAAGAGCCAGTTTGGGCTATACTGCGCCAAACATTCATAGGTCTGTGGTCTGGACGGGAAAAGAAGAACAGAAGAAATTGGATGACAAGACGGAGGGTCGAAAATAGAGAAGGATCACTGGGGTACCCCGGGGTCGTGACACCTGCGTTTAGCAAAGATATTTAACCCCTTGGGAAAAGGAAAAGATCACTAGGGTACCTCGGGATTGTAACACCCGTGCCCACCTAAAGAGGTGAGCTCCGAGGGGATGAAATATATTGAACTATATCAACCTGAACTTGATTTTTTTATTGAATCGATTGTCTTTCAACAGTGTACAATTCGAAACCGTAACTTCTAATCTTATAACACAATTTCTTAACACTCCACAGTGCTACAAATACACATAACGCTCTCTTTTTACACATGCGTACATTTGGGTGAGTACTTTCCTTGTAAAATCGGTTTCCTGACGTATTCCCAACCTCCTCACGAAATTTCAACGAAATATTTTGAACCACCCTGTATATATATGCATAGTGCATGGTTGTAGGCGTTTTATTGTTTGTATTTGAATCTATACAGTACGTAAATACTAAACAGTTTCAAATAAATTTTTATCTATGTTTCAATACCGATGTCACATTTTTTGCACGGATACTTTGAAGCAAAACTATAAGTTTCTTCATATTAAAGTTAGAAATGTGATTACTTATTTATCTCACAGTTTAAATTTTTAAACAAAAAGTAAATTTATCTGTCGTTTACTTTCATTCTCTTTTAATACATGCTTTAAGTATCATCCCTTTATTTTTTAAATAATGTGTTATAATATAGGAGCATAGCGTAGGTATTCTTATTTAAAGGTATAACGTTTCTGTCTTGCAGATCGACTTTTCTTTCACAGATCGGAATAGATGGGAGCAAATTAGCTGCTGCTTTCACCTCGGTTAGATTGCATCCTGTTGCTGATCGATCTGTTTTCCTGACTGAACGGATGGTTCAGATGATTATGTCGGTCTCAAATGACATTCTCTATCTTTAATTCAGATATATCATATTCAATAATAATGTACTCGTAATGTGAGAATCCATATTATGAGAAACATTTTTGCTTGACATAATAATCAATTTGCTTAGGAAAAAAAATGAATTACTCTTTTAGGAATAATGATTTTTATATTTAATCTATTAAACAGAATTTCACAACAAAATTAATCTTGAAAGTCTATCGAAAAATCAAGGAAACAGAATTAATAGACAGATGGTAAAGAAGATTATATTTTAATGATATCGTATGTAACCCCTTAATGCAGCTTTTATTAAAATGGAATCAGTTTTTGAGCATAGATAGCTATATTTTTGATTCTTGCTATCAAACTTATGAAGGTGTTTTTAAACAAATTATGCGTACCAATACAATATTTTATCACACCCACCTCAAAGATTACCAAGAATTGTAAAGTCAAATGAAAGAAGTTTCACTTTAATTTTGAATAAAATAACAAATAACGTAATGTAAAATAAATATATATATATATATATATATATATATATATATATATATATATATATGACATGATTTGAAGTCAGAAACAGACTTAGTTTTAAAAAGAACTTTATTTGGTCTAAGTTAGAATCATCTGGAAAAACAGAGAAGGAAAACACGCCACCGAAACTTAATGGTTAAACTTAAAACACGATTTAGTTCATGAGTGCTTTGAAAGTTCATTTAAAATATAGGGCTATTAAGTATAATGAAATTGACATGTTTATTGGCTTTTTGTCATATTTCGGAAGAAATAAAAAGGTTTATACTTGAAGAGGTGAGGAGAAAAAATGATAAGTGCTGATTGAGAATTTAATTTTTAATCTAATTTAATTATCCCACATATATATATATATATATATATATATATATATATATATATATATTAATTTTGTTTAAAAACGTTGGAATTTTATCTTTTATATTCGCCATTGAAATGGGATATTATGATATAAGATTCATATGATTTCAATTTTTTAATTGATTATTAAGATGTGATTGAATTATATATATTTAAATATATATATATATATATATATATATATATATTTGGTTGGGGTAAAAGAAATCCATTATTTTTTTCGGTAGATGGCTGTAGTGTCGATATCTCGTGAAGTATAGATCAAACAGTTTCAACTTTATGACCGTTGTCAAAATGACATTTCACACTAAAAAAAATTATTTTGCTATTTTTTTTTTGGTGCATTCAGTTGTGAGTTACAGGGTGTTAAAAATGGAAGTCAACAAAGAAAAAATTTGGTCATTTTTACAGTTTTTTTTTGATAAAGCGAAAGTGCAAACCGGGTGGCTGAAATTGCGAATGCTGTTTTTGGTGACGATACTGTAACAGCTAATTACGTGCAATTTTGGTTTCGTCTATTCCGTTCAGGTTATTTTGATGTTTACGATGCACTTCACACGGGCAGGCGCGTCGTAGAAAATGTCGATAAAAACACAGAAATAATCGAAGTTGACCAGAATGTCATTAGTCCTAGTATCACCCAGGAGCTAAAGATCGACCGTAAAACAGTTTTAAGAAATTTGAGCAAAGTTGGATTCCAAAATAAGTTCCACGTTTTTGTGTCACACCAATTAACACCAAAAACATGATGGATCGAATTTCCATTTGCGAAGCCTTGGACAAACGGAAGGAAATTGACCCATTTATTAAACAGATGGTGACTGGGTATGAGAAATGGGTCACATACTACAATATTGTGCAAAATTGATCGTGGTCAAAGTGCGGTGAAGCAGCTCAAACGGTGTCCAAACCAGGACTAATGGCCTGGAAGGTTCTACTGTGTATTTGGTGGAACTGGACAGGAATCATTTATTAGGAGTTGCTTCCCTATAGCCAAACATTAAATTCAGATCTCTACTGTCAACAACTGGAACGTTTGAAGCTAGAGATTGACCGGAAATGGCCAAAAGTGGCCAACAGAAGAGGTGTTGTGTTCCATCAGGACAACGCCAGGCCACAGACTTCTGTAGTGACTCGCCAGATCCTCTGGGAGCTTGGTTGGGAAGTTTTAACAAATCCAAAATATAGTCCGGACCTGGCAACAAGTGATTACCGCCTTTTTCTCGCATTGCAAAACTATCTGAGTGATAAGAAATTGGGATCAAGAGAAGATTGTGAAAATCGATTACTAGATGTTTCGCCAATAACTGCCAAGACTTCTGTACGAGAGGACTTATGAAGCAACCTCTAAAATAGCAACAAATCATTCAACAAAGCGGTGCATATTTGACTCAGATTGGAAAATGGGAAGCACGTTAAATAAAGTCTTGATTTTCATGCAAAAATAATGGATTTCTTTTTCCCCAACCTTATGTATTATTTAGTGTTACTTGAGTTAGAATATTCATTATTAAATTATTTTATTAATAAAATAATGTATTTAAAGATTAACTTTGCAATGAGTGAAAGAAAAAAATCAAAGCACTCTTCTTTCATAGAAATCGCTTCTGAATTAATAATATTTTGCCTACATGTTGTTTTTTTCTACAGTATTTAGACCACAAAATTTTAATAAATCACATGATTATCGAAGCTACTATGAATTTAAATACGAACTGTTATTTTTGTTAAAGTGTCTCTACTCTTTTATATTAAAATATGAATACATTCATTTATGAATAGTATATTTTAAAAGTCTTACTTCAGGCTCTCAACTGTCATTCAAGCTATATAAAGGATGCCACAAAAATAGCGCCCGAACTCTGCACAGTCAGATTTGTTGAGAGAATATAAAAAAGAACCAAATAGTAGTACCTTTACGATTTATAGTTTACAGGAAAAATATGGTAAATGATAATGAATGGATGATGATGCATTATGGTTCTTGATGGTGTTCGGTACATATCTGTGCTCCTATGCGTGATTGGCTTTATACGCATTCTTCCCCTAATGGCTCGTAAGTTTGGGTCCGGCTCCACTATCACCATATTTTAAACCATTGCATTTTTCCTTATGGGGCCGTCTCAAAAAAGCAGTATTGAGCAGCATTTCTGAAAGAAATTAGATCCGTAGTGACTACACATACGGATTTAACTGTTAGTTTGATTACTGCTTGTACTCATTTGGACACTGTACAGCTGCAACATGTGTGCTCATCCATTACAAGGCGCACTCAAGCCTGCATCAATATGCACTTCTTTCAGCTTCTTCCCTTATTAATATTTGAAAATATTGCTGTTGATGGGTCGAAAACGTCTGCAACGTCATGCTTTGTTTTTCGTGCTTTTCTCGTAAATTATTGGCCGTACAAGTACAGTTCCTTGGTCAATTTTTATTTACTCCCATCGAAGTATCTGTCTGAGCTGAGTGTTGGCGCTATTTTCGGGACACCATGCATAAGGAAAATAATATTATTGTTGAAAACGAGTTTCATAAAGGAAGGATATTTTGAAAATGTGTCATTTCTTCTTCATTTTTGCCAAAAAAAGTCATTAAACTGATTTTTTTGTAATTATATTCCTAAAAGAGTTTTATACGTATGTTATGACTCAGGCTACATTGAACAACATAAAAGTAAATTAATTGTTTTTACACTTCTTCAAAATCACAGTTCCGAATGTAGCTGGATACCTGGAATTAATAAAAAAAAATATGCTCAATAAAAATTATTTAAAGTGTATTTTCTTCTTATAGGAAAGTAATTTTTATCTTATAAGGAGTAAATATATAAACGTATAAAAGCCATTAAAAATTTAAAACAAAATAATTAGTATGTATGAAATAACCTCTGGTTTGAACTTTTAAAAGTAAGTGTATTCCTTTTTTAATTGAAGCTTGAAATTAACTAAAAAGTGAAAAATAGTTTTCTTTTACTCAAATCGTGAAAACTGAAAGGTTTTTCAATTTTCGAGGAACGAAATAAAATATATACCATTAACTGAAATCTAATTTCATACTCATCAAATTAAACGACAATTTTGCAATTGGGCCACTTTATGTCTGAAATCCGACCTCAGGGAAAAGTCTCCTTCTAACTGCGCAATGGCACTTACTTCACATTACCGGTACCATTGTCTTTCTTCGAGAAAATCGAATCAGAACAAACTTAAACTGTAGATGGTGAAATTTTCGAAACTCTATTGTTCCTCGGCAAACAGTGTAGATTTACCCTTAGTTCATATTTTAGTTTTATTTTAGTTGCATTGTTCATATCTCTAATTTCATCTCTCTGAAGTGATTTTCGAGAAAGTTCTCTTTTAAGATAAACTTCAATTCGTTGTTCTTAATGAAAAGTTTTATTTGTTTCACTTTTCTTTGTTTCTTATCACTATAGCTATTAAAATGTGTATACTACATTTAAGTATACTTTCTTTTGAGGGGTTTTTCATGGAAAATATAGAAAAAGTATATTTTCGTGTCTCTAATTTATAATAGGAACATCTTTAAAAAGACCACTTTGATATATTTTAAGTCTTAATTTCAGTTTTTACAAGTTTGTCTTTATATCATATATTATAATTAATTAATTAACTTACAGAAATGAAAATATTTTACGTATGTTGTACTCTTAATTTGTGAACGAATTTTTTCGAATTGTAATCATTTCCAAATATACTGTGATCTCACTTTCTCTAGTTACTTCGTATATACAGACACTTTTTCCTCATATACATCTTAATTATGCAATAACTTTCTTATTTAATATTCTAAAAAAATCCCATTGTGATACGTACAGATTTTAACTGATTATTCACAACATTGTAATGTCTATTCACAAGGAGACCATATAACTACGATTTAGAGTACAATTTTTTGAAGGTTTCATATTAAGTAAATAGTTTTCTTTTCACAAATGTACATGCAAGATTTTTATAACAGTGAGCTAAATAACTATTATTCTCTTATAATTCGTTATAATCATCTCATGCCGAATTGTAATTCAAATATTGTTCTTTAATTAAAAAATATGTGCACCATTATATTATAGAAGTTTATTCTTAAAACATATAATAAAATGGAACGAGTTCTCTTACAAAATATCACAATATCATATTTATAACAGTCCTGTCTGATTCCATATATACAATATAAAACGTAAATAATGTTTATTACTCTATTGCAGTCCATGTTCTTATCCCATTCTGGGCAATGATCACACATATGTGATCAGGCGTTTCTTCCTCCAGGGCAAACGGTATCATATATGTGATTGCACTTTCCTTGCTCTGAGGCCCATGATCACACCGATGTGATTTGAGTTTGCAGTGTTTTTATATTGATTTTTACAAGGCACTAGATGGCCATTTCAGTCCATTTTTTTCCAAAAAGTGTTTCACAAATCTTTGAACTTCAATATGTGCTTTTGGCTTCGAGTACTTTTTTTTAAAAATTAAATACATATTATTTTTGAATGTAAGCAACTGCACATTTTTAACTCTTTCGAGATAATTGGACATTTAAAGGTTCATAATTTATTGCGCTCTGGATTTCTGTTTATGTTTTGACTAAGTTGAAAGCTTATTAGTCTATTGGGCATCGGTCATCCATAATAATGTTTTCAGTATTTATTTTATTTTTGTTTATTTATGTTTTGTTCAGTATGCAATAATAATTTTTATTATCAAAAACGTTTAGAAAACAGATATTCATAAAGCAAACGCGATTATTCATTTGTAAGGGGAAAAAAAGTTTGTTCTTAATATATATATATATATATAATTCATTTTTAAATCAGTAAGAACAAACTATTCCTTTTCTTTGTTATCGCAACCAGAGATTTGACATAAACATCAGAACAGAAAACGTAATACTTCTGTGATTCTAGAAAAACTATAAGGATTAATTAAAAATAAAAATAAGATATATTAGCAATTATTAGATGTGTATCAGTGTTCAAGCCTGAACAATTTATGTGAAACAAAATGTATCGTTTTGGAATTTCCAAATATTATTTTGTAAGATTTTAGCCTATTTTATTTTAACCATGACAAAAAGTGGGAGAACACATTTCTTTTTTAAATTAAAATGAAAATGTGTTCTTTAAAATTCACAATTTTTGTATCAAATATTGCGAAAACGGCGAAATACGTATATTCAGATATTAACAATGACAGTAAATTGTAAATTTTAGCCTATTTCATAGCATTAAAGATTTTATATGAATTTTTAAAAGAAATTCAGCTTAGCAGTGAAATTCGCCCGGTCCGATCGGTGCGTATACTCTCGGAAATGTTTCTTTCTCCCTTCGCTGTCCTGGAAGGTGTTCACAATTATGGACTGATATATATATATGATTTTCCTTTGTAATGCTTACTTGTATTAAGGAATAAAAAAGCGATGCATTTTGAAAATAATAATTTATTACTTGCTTTGTGTGACGCTAGATTTGTTGTTAGCAAACGTTTCTGTTAAAAAGTAACGAATAACATAAATAAATTTATTGTGTTCTAAGTAAATTGATATTCATTTTTGTAATTATTAATCTAATTTTAGTAATACTGGAGGGAATGGCAGGTAACATGCTTTTACGGTATTATATGAAATCGTTATATTCACTTAACAAATATCGTTTATCTGGGTATGTTCATTTTTGATTTCAAGTAGAAAATTGAAAGCTTTTGAATCATCAAGTATGTATACAAAGTACCATAAATACCTTGCAAGAACGCAACACTCAGCATTGTTGATTTACGTACGCTGTAAGCACGTGCTATAATAACGTTGGTACTACAAAAATAAGTTTTTGTAAGTCCAGTAGGCTCAACTTTCAAGTCTTCTATTGCCCAAAGCCCACAGGTTTAATTGTCAAATACGATCGCCTGTTAGTCTTCAAAAGAAACATATTTGGAACAAATACGAGTGTGTAACACTTTCTCAAAGATAGCTGAGGTTTACAATTGAGCTTTTTGATATATTTTTATAGATGTTATTTATAACTAAAATTTTTTAAAAAAGTCGTTTATAATGAAAAAACTCTTCAACCACTGTGATTTGTCTAATTAGTCCGTAATTCAATTATTTCTCTTTCACTCTTTCGTTTTTGTTTCGTTTCTATACCCTATATCAGCGTTTCCCAAACTGTGGGGTGCACCCCCTTGGGGGAGGCGTGATAACTCTGCAAGGGGGCGCGTGCAAATTAAAAAGCAGAAAAGAAAAATTATTTTAAAAAAATATTTATTTACTGAAAATAAACAAACAAAATATATTCTGACATAATAAAAAATAAAATACACGTTTAATCTGAGGTACTACACTTATCAATGTATCAATATTGCGCAATATATTTTATTATTAATTTAACTATACAAAGGCCTCACAGGAGCCTTAACAGACATCCATGCACTCGAAAAAAACATCCTTCTTCAAACCAATGTAACTTAGCAATAAAACAAAACAATCATTTGCAATTTTTACCACATGATAATCATATATATTTACAATACTTCTCAAATTTTCAGGGCATTTGAGAAAATATTTGAAAAGTTATAAGGAAATAAAAATTGGACACATTTTAAAAAATATGAAAATCAGTATTTTACCCCGCGCAGGATTCTGAAGAACAAAACTGATCAAAATTTACAAAATTAATTTTAATTGGTATAAAAAGATTCACTTCTGAAGTTATACTTTTAGGAAATTTAGAGGAAAAAAATATTTTTAAATACAATTCTAGCGAACATTTTAAGAAAAAAAGAAATTAAAATTCAAATAAAAAAAATTCTTATTTTTTTTTTTGAAAATTGATGCATAAGTTACGAAGAGCCTTATTTTGAACTAGTGTATAAAATTTAAAATTGATATTATAAATAGTTTCTGAGAAATCCTGCGTGGCAGCTAATTTTTGCTAAGTAAAGTTAAAATAAGAAAAAAATAGAGTTTTCGATTAAATTTCACTACTAATTTCTCAATAACTTCGGAAGTTTTCACAGTATCAACACAAATTTGGTACCAAAATATTCAAAAAAATTGAAGCCTTATCATATATATATATATTTTAAAAATTCAAAAATTTGCAATTTAAGAGCCCTGTGAGTCCTTTAGAAGACGTTCAAAAATTCACCAGTAAGCCCATGGTCTTACCATGTATAAAATTATACGTATACAAAGATTAACACATCATGATAATTTCGATAAAAGTATGCTATTCACTCCCCTATGCAACCTTCCCCGTAAACGATATATTACGGGAAAGGAGTAGAGAAGGAATAAATGAGTAAAACCTCTGAATTAAGTAAATCCTTCGCAAACACTATCTAGGTTCTTTTATCCCATTCCAAAGCTCTTGGAATAATTTTATGAAAATCAATGGACGAAGATCGTTCTTTGGAAAGACGTATATATACGTCCGGGGAAATTAACGCTTTGACGCAAGACATGTATATACTCTTGTGGCAGCCTTGGCGTTAAAATACAAAATTATTGAATTCATTGCGAAGTTCTATGTAATGCTTCGAGTGAATGTTTATACGCCATGGTACATTAATCATTGATTGTGATTGAACACCTTTGCAATACCATATCCATTCCGTTTATTTTTCAATGTTACATTTTGCTTCTGGTTACTTATTAATGTCTAATGGCAGCCTGAATATTGAATGTGCTGTTTGGCCACGACCTAAAAAAGTGGCAGAAATTCTTGACCTTGCAATTTTCAATACAATTTTCTTTTCCGATCGTATTTTAGCAAGGCTATGGCTGCAAATTGAACTGTTATAGAGAATGAAAATCCGGACGCGGAACTCGAGCGATAAGGCCATTCCCCACATTCCAGCTGCTCAGAAGCACAGGGAGTTTCGGTAATCCAAATTCAGATTCTCGTTCCCCACTTCGAGATATACCCAGTGCTAATTCTCGGTGCCCCTGCGTCTGCAAGTTCAGTCTTTTGAAGTGGGGCATTGCGGTGGTCTGGCCTTATCCGGCTAAGTTATGGAGATATCTAAGATCCGGTGTCAAATTCTTGTTTCCAGCCAAGAAAACACCTGGAACGAACTTTACACGTTCCAAGAGTTAAAATGTAAGATCTTGAAATAGTTTGCGTAAAATAGGTCGTCTGTCATTATCTTGCCTAATTACAGGATTTTTTCGTGGGTCGGTCGTCACAAAATACCCCTTTTATGTGTTTCTATGTCTACAAATTAGGTTGGTGCTGTGATGTACGTTTGACACGACCATCTGGCTTCATACAACATAGTTAAGAGAACTTCTAAAATCCTATTTCAGAAAATACGCCAGAAACACACTTTTCACGTAACAAGACTTTTAGGGTAAGCCCCGTTCTTTGTATGCGTAAAAGACGATCGTCCAAATTTATCCAACAAAGTTGAGAGAATTTCTCGGATCAGATATCAGGTTCAGATTGCCCCTTTCACAATACGGCCAGGAGCGTAATTTTTACGCTCCAAGGCTTTTAAGGTAAGGTTCTAAAAAACGGTCGTCCGGCATTAGCTGTTAAAGTTACAGATGTTTTAGGGAACTGATTCAAAATTCGGATTTAATGCCTCGAAATACGCTGGTCACGTAATTTTTGTGTACTTTGGTCTACAAAATCCGCTTCTGTCGACACTCGCGCGTTGCGACAGTTAGCCAATTTTTCCGTTTCCCGTATTCTTCACATTTCCGGCAATAAAAAAAGATTGAGATAAAAACTGTCTTATATTTTAAGTTGAAGGAAATGTTACACAATATGAAAAATTATATTGAGATCAGTTGAGTAGTTTCGAAGTCGATTGTGGACAAACACCGTGATGCGGGATTTTTATATATAAAGATCTATATACACTGGTGTGCAAAACTTAATACAATGTAAAGTAGCAGATAGCCGCTTAAATTGCAGAAAAAGAAGGTCTGGAGATCAGTATAGTGAACATGTAAGTCAGTAAAGCGTCACATGCGTATGCAAATATCGAGGAACAAAACGTCAGAAGCGTGCGGCGTACGCGCAAAACGCGCGTGATGATGTTGGCGCCTTAACAGTAAGAATAAAATGAAGGACGGAGACGCAATTCAACATATTCGCTACCGTGCCGTGGTCAGGTTCGCGAAATGGCTGAAGAAATCACCTGGACGACTTTGCGTGGAAGAATGATCGAGCTGGAGGAGGGGCGTACTGTGCAGTGTAGCTGCAAGGTTTAGAATCAAGCGAAATTCATTTCGCGCGCTTGGAAGCGTTCCCAAACCTGAGTAAAGCTGTTAGAAGAAAGGTTGGTGGTGGCCGCCCGGGGCGACAGCACGAGTTACCGATATATCTTGCCGGGCGAAAAGAGGTCGACAGCGGTGTAACGCCGTGCTCGAAACTCTGTACAGCAACGGGTCGACAAGTGTAGCGGTTTACTGTGGCCAGACGCCATCACAAAGGGGGCCTGTTCGCCCGCCGTCCTGAACGCTGCCTCCCGTTGATAGTTGGTCACCGAAGCCACCGTTTACAGTGGGCCAGAGAGCACAAAAACTGGACAACTGATCAATGGAGTCGTGTCCTTTACGGATGAGAGTCGGTTCAGTACCAGAAGCGATTCTCAACGCGTTTTGATTTAGAGAGAGATCGGGACCCTGTTTTATCACAGTAACATTAAGGAAAGACACCGTTACGGTGGCCGTGGAGTTCTTGTCTGGGGAGGCATTATGCTGAACGGGCGAACTGAGCTTCACATTTTCGACAGAGGGTCTGTAACCGGGGATCGCTATTGTGAGGAGGTACTTCTTCCCCACGTGCGTCTTTTCTGAGGTGCCATTTGCCCAGACTTCCTTTTTATGGATGACAATGCACGGCCACATCGCACTCTTGCTGTTGGACATCTGCTTGTTGTTCTTCCTGTTGGATAGACAATCATGAGTCACGATACTATGCATTCAATAAAGCTTGTTTTTGTTTGATTCCATACCGTATGCGTTGTATTCCTTTTTCAGCGCCTATGCTTTCGTCATCCTTTAGGTACATAGTACTGTCCCTCATTTCAGAATTTCATGTCTCTCAGAAGATTTTTCGTGAAGTTATGGTAATAAACTCACCTGTTGCTTTAGTTTTGCACACCAGTGTATATAAAGATATCTCTCCCTCTCTCTGGGCCGCGGTAGCCGAGTGGTATAGGTATCGGATCGTGGCTTGCCTAGTAACGAGTTCGAGCCCAGTACCACTAAAGACCCGCCGTGTAGGGCAATGATGCACGTTAAATCTGTCGAGAGCTGAAACGTCCTCCCGTTGGTGTGGTGTGGTAGTTAGGAGAGGGGGTGCCAGCTCAGGTGTCGTCCACGTCACTTGACCATGGTTCAAAATTACATGGTCCGTCGCCAAAAGCCCTCGTGTAGCTGAACTGTGCGACGTTAATATTCAATCAATCAATCTCCCTCTCTCTGAATATATAATATCCTATGCACATTTGTCAAATTACTATACAACTGTAATAATTTTCAAAATTTGTATCGCTTCTTAATATGATAATATAATAATTATCACTTTAGTAACTTTAGTGTTTTTAAATAATTAAGATAATTTGTGAATAATTTCAATATTCAATTTTCTTCAAATATTGAATAGTGTCGTTATAAAACTAAGTGTTCTTGCAGACATATTGAATGTTAATGCAATTCAATTGTTAGTATGAGTGAGTGAATTTTAACGTCGCACTGTTCAGCTACACAGGGCTTTTGGCGACGGACCTCGTAATTTTGAAATATGGTCAAGTGACGATGACAACACCTGAGCTGACACTCCCTCTCCTAACTATCACACCACACCAACGGGGATGTTAGTATGTGAAGTATCACTGAATTTACTTGAATAGGCATAAAAGAATTAATATCGAGTAGGCATATTTTTTAACTATATAATGAGGATTTAAAATTGTAAAATTGTAAAATAAGAGCATTAGTATAAGTTCCCTTTTGCACATTTTGTAAGGATTTGCTATTTTACTTTTAATGCATTTATTTATTTTTGCAACATGAAATTATATTATCTTCAGACATATAAATACTTTATACATATAAATATGCATAATTACCTAAAATTAAGTGGACATTTTTTAAAATAAATATCAAAAGGTTTTTTGATATTTTTTATAATTTTGCATAATAAAATATTACATTCGATCTTTAAAATAATTGCTTTTAAGAATGAATTAATGAAACAAATTCAAAAACAAATGACTGAAAAAAGGCTCTCCACCATTGGTTTTCCTTATGATTTGATTCTTTCTTTCACAAAGAAATAATTATCTTAAGGATTTAGAGATTTAATCCCAATGATTGCGAAAAAGAGAGTTAATTAGCTTAAAACCTCCCATATATATTTTTTTATATCGGTGGGGAACTCTCATTTGCTTCTAGTAATGGTTTGTCTAACAACATATTAATCAGTATAAAAATTTATTATATTCTTACAGATAAAAAAGACTGACCAAATATATTAGATAGAATCTGACACATATTTTCTGTTATTTTAAATGAATTTTTACTCGTATTTAAAATAATTTATTTCTTCTCCTTTAAGATAGATAGAGACATGAATTGAGATTTTTTTTTTATTGTACTGGTTTAACATTAAACCCAATTGATTTTTTTTTTAATTAGATAAATTCTATGAATATACCAATACACTTTCGTGCATGCATATATGTTATTTATGTCATTGTGTATGAGTTAAATAACATAAACAATTTCTCTCCCCGTCAATTAATTAAAATATCAATTCAAATGCTTTTCCTGTTGATACGTGTCGATATAGCTCCTTTATTCTTTACATACATAACTTTACATATACATTGCCATAAGTGAATCGCAATTCCACAGAAAAAATATTAAAGAACGTAAAATGCATTTATTAGTTAAGGTATCCGACTTCGTTTGGAGCCATGATTTTAAAAAACCGCATAAATGTATAATTTCCATGCTATTTAATGCCACTTAGATTAAAATACATGTGTAAAATTGTTTTAAAAAAAAAGACATGATGACAAAAAAAAATTATTTAAATAGTACAATATTTTGGCAAAAATAACTTAGAATAACCTTTTTTTCCAAAAAGTTCTCCTTTGTAAAAAAAAAAAAATACTTCTGTTATAATAATATTTTGCCTGTATTCAGCTCAGACCTCTGTACAGAGGCTCAACTAGAATTTTTGAAATGCATAACTTGGAAGTCGGTTTATCCATGTTTGACGAAAACAGAAGGGAGAAATTTGAAGAAAATACGCCGATAATTATTTCAAATGGTTGTAACTCTAAAATAATTTGAATTTTTCACAAATCATAGTTGAGCCTCTGTACAGAGGTCTGAGCTATATACAGGCAAAATATTAATACAATAGAAGCATTTTTTACAAAAAGGAGAACATTTGGAATAAAGATTATTCTAAGTTAATTTTTTACCAAAATATTGTATTTAAATAATTTTTTTGTCGTAATGTCCTTAAAACAATTATATACATGTATTCTAATCTAAGTGACACTAAATATCATGAAAATTATCCATTTATGCGCTTTTTTAAAATCATGGTTCCGAATGTAGTCGGATACCTTAAAAGCACTCTGTGTACTATGCGATTTTTTGAAAGTACAAAAATAACATAAATTCACAATATTAAATAAAGTAAAAAATTCATTTGGATGTAAAAAATGTCTTAAATTGTTCAGTACTTTTAAATGTATTTTTGGGCTAGTTAACAATTATAATAATTACCGGTATTTGCGCGAAAGTATATATACGTAATCAGAAATGGAAAGGGGGAAACTTTATTAATTCCACAATTATCGCATTTGGACAAAATCCACGCCAACAGCCCAAATTAAAATAAATTAAGGTATTAATGGGTTGAAAATAATGGATGAGTTAAATAATAAAACTTATATTAACATTGTTTATTCATATAAATTTCCCCACAAACAAATAATATGACATTATTCTTTTTGTGAGAAATGAACATTGCTTTTTAGATTCGTTTTCATTTCAGAAGCACAACAAAACATACACTTGAAACGTTAAAGTAGATTTATTTATTTATTTTTCTTAATGAAAAAAAAAAAAAGCATTGAAAATATTTTGAATAAATATGTCAAATGAACTTTTAATACCGAGTATTAAAATTATATTTAATATGACACGTACCGTATGCAAGTCTATACTTTTTGGAACACTTTTTAAAGTTAAAGAAAAATATCAGCTTATATGCGAATTTACTAATTATAGAGAAAATGCAGTTTAGGTAAAGAAAGAATTTTATACATTTTCCATTAATTACTTTAATCATTTAACTTTCTGATTTTTTACTGCAACTTTTACGTATTAAAAGAAAGAAAAAATCCACATATATCTTTCGAATTCAACTCTATAAAACTTTTTAAACTGTTCGTAAAAGCTCATCCACTTATTTGGATGCCTAGATCTGTTACTTTTTACTTAGCCATATACGAATATTTATCTTCCCACTTATTTTCTAATAATAATAATAATAAAACAATGCATAAAGTAAGCCTAAAAGAATATTGTACGAGATATAAATTTGTACGGCTACCCTTCCCCTATTTTTTCAACAGATCCCGTGCCAAAGGTGGAAAATTCCGAGAAGTTCCTTAATTGTGAAAGGTTTCGTGCTGGGGGGTCACCGGCCCCTTTGCCCAATTGGGATGAAAGGGGGCCTTGTCATTTGTCCCCTTTTCCCAGAACCCCGGAGGCGCCGCCGGGAGAACAAAAGCTGACACCCAGCCTTGGCGTTTTTGGGACTGGCGGGGCGAGACAATGTTTGGCGCGGCAGGGGGGGCACATCAATAGGGGCCGAGACCGGAAGGCGGCAGCGGGGGTTTTGGGACTGAGGCCGACAAAAAAATGAGGGTGGATGACGAGGGAAAAAAAAATGCTATAAAACGGGCGAGGGGCCCGAACAAGAGGAGACAGGATCTTGGGAGCGGTTGGGACGCCCCTTGAGCGATGGAAGAGCATAGTAATAAGTACAGCGGTCTCCTAGCTGGAAGATCAAAAAACCCGGGAAAAATACGGAAAAACTGAACGTTAGGAACAGCCCGGAAGTAAGCGGTCCCCTGGTGGTAAACCCGGGAACGGAAGAGTGCCAAAGAGACTAAAAAGTGATATTGAACTGAAATTGTTGTACCCTTGTATTTATTATTTTGATTTTTTCATGTTGAAATAAAAAGCCCAGATCTGAGAAAAGTCATTAAAACTATACTATTTAATATCTGGTGGAGGGGGTTGCATTTAAATGGAAAAATGCGGGAATTTACGCCTGAATGGGAAAAAAGGATTATCTTCTGAATCAGGAGAAGGACTTTTTTGTGTGTGTGCGCGTATACGAAAAATTCCCCCTGCAAGAGTGTGGACTGTTTATACCAGTGGAGTTAAAAAGTTTGTCGAACGAAAGAAGGGTGTGGCTCTCAAATGCTTCAAACTACAAAAGAAAGTGAAGGCGCACCCCATTGTGCTAAAAAGGAAAAGCCCCTTTTTTTTTGGGTTTTGCTCGGAGCAAATAGAATTTATTTATTGGTTGTTAGTATTTTTGGAAATCTAAGGAATTTTGTGCTCGCGCAATAAATTTTTTGTTTGCCAAGAGTCAAAAAGGTTTTTTTAGTATGAAAGTGTGTTTTTTTCTTTATTTTAATTTTATGTACGGGTCCGAATCATAGAATTGTGTTTTTTTTATGATATTGATAAGGCGTAGGTTGTATTAAATAACTTATTGAATTTTGCATAGTTACTTTCTTTTTTAGGAATACCAATAGGATTGTATTTTTTTGGGTATAAATGAAATTTTTTTATTTATTGTGCACTCTTTTTTGTTGTTTATTGTGTATTTTGCATATTACTTCGGGGTATTTTATTTTTATAATAGGTTGTGTTGTTTGGTATAATGTGTTTTCCAATTTATTGTAGTACTTTGTTTAGTTGTTTATTTTTCATGATGACTTTTTTTTAAGTTTAAAGAAAAGGTACTTGTTAAGGTAAAAAGGAATTTGGGGTAAAAGTCAACGGTGATCTAAAAAAGTAAATTTTGGGATAGAATTTTACAAAATGAGAATAATGATATAGAAACGAATTAAAAGGGGTGATGGGGGATTTAAAAGAAAAATAAAAGGAAGGAAAATGAAAAAAGGGGAGAAAAAAAAAAAAGGGCGGGAAAAAAGAACGGGAAAAGACTAATCGGGGCCCGGAGTTTGAGGGCGTAAGCAAATGAGAGGGGGGAGTTAGAACGACGAGGCTAAACTCAGAAATAAGTTGAAGGAACAAGAGTTCAATATGAATGCACATGATAAAAAAAACAACCCTACAAATGTCTGTTTTTTGACGGCCTACCGGGGAATTTGGGGGAACCCGGTTAGCAAGTAACCGTTAATTAACGCGTTAGTTAATGAAAAGGTGGGGACCCACGTCGTGGGTTTTCGAAAAAAATTGTGCCCCCCTATGAGATAAAAACCCAAACCGTCGGAAGAAATGGGGATAGTAACGAAAAAAATAAAATGTGAAAAGATTGGGGAAAGGGAAAAAGGAATAAATGGGATAGAATTAGTTTTTGGAAAAAGGGGAAGGGGGAAAGACCATTCGAAAAAAAAAACCCATTTTTGTTTTTTGCAATGAATTTTCACAAAAAAACCCTCTTGCCCTAAACTTATAAAAAAAATGTTGAAAATGGCTAGTTTGGGGGGGACTCGGAAAAAGTGGAACTCTTTTGGGGAATTTAAAGTTGGATTTGAATTGGTGGATAGAGCGTCGGTGTTTAAAAAATAACGGTTCCCATAAATTTTGTGTGGATGTTGGAAGGGAAAAACTTTTTAGGTATTTTTTTGTCAAAAACCCTTTGGTTGACGTTGCCATTGTTTTCTGTAAAGGTAAATTTGCCAAAAGGGGGAGTTTTTACACGAGGCAGCAGTCAAAGCAAACAGCCCCCCGGGCGAACCACTTTTTGGGCCCCAAACGGATAATTTTAGTCAAGAAAAAAATGTGCTTATAATAACGACTGTGACTCAAAACGTTAGTGAGGTAGTTTCCTTTTGAGAAGGAAAAAAATTATGTTTTAACTCGAGGGCGACCTTTCAATTGAAATCACAGATCCCGTTTTCAACGATAGAAAATCTTCGTTGAACCAACGTAGGGTTTCCGGCGTTTGTCAAAAAAAAGGGAAGGGACTCACTCAATTAATGCGATTTTTTGTTCAGGGGAAATAAAAACCCCTTAGGGGAAAAATCTTTGGTTTAGGAATTTTAAAAAAAAAAGGGGGCCGAAGGCACCTGGGGGAAAAGGGGGAAAAAATTCCCCAAAATTTTTGCCCTTTGATTTCCATGAAAACCAGTTAGCCCCCGGGGGGATAGGGGTTTTTTGGGGAATTTTTTAAACTTTTGAAGGATTTTCGGGGGGGAAAACGGGGCCCTTGCAATTTTGGTTTTTGAGTTTTGAAAAAAAATTTTAGCCTCCGAATTATGGGGAAAAAAAACCCCAAAGATTTACGAAGGGGTGAGGGAGGGTTTCCCGGGAGGTTTGGGAAATTTTCCGGGAAATTACAAATTTGGTTTGGGAATTATTTTTTTTGGGGGAAATTTTTTTTAAAATGGAAAAATCCCCAAAAAGGAAAAAGGTCGTGAATAAAAAACTAAAAAGAGTTTTTTCCCCTTTTTTGGCCGGGAAATTTTAAAAAAAAATTTTGGCCCGGGTTTTAAATGGGGCCAAAAAAAACCATAATTTTTTTCGGGGGACGGGGAATTAAGAAAATTTAAAGGGTATTTTTAATTTTTTCTTTTAAATTATTCTTTTTTTTTGTGTGTGTAATGTTTTCTTTTTGATTTTAAAATTGTTAAATTGTTTGTTTCAAATTTTGAGCCTCGGTATCAAAAAAGAGATGGGATAAAAGTGGTAAAACCCTCCGGGGGAAAATTTACAGTGTTATTTTTTGTAATCTGTATATTTAAATTTGGGTCTGGGGGATTGTCTCCTGCCGGACCGCTCAGAGTTGCCAGTAGCGTGATGGAACTTCCAGTGTCCCGAAAAGGAACTGGGAAGGGGGGGGGGGCCCGTGAGAAGCATATCTCCTTCCCCTATTTTTTAACAGATCCCGTGCCGACAGAAGCTGCGAAAACCGGGAAATTCCCCAATTGCGGGAAAGGGAAATTTTGTAGCGGGTGGTCGAGTTTCGGCACCCCTTTTCAAAGACCGGACTGTCAAAAGGGGGGCCTTGTCATTTTATTTTCCCAGAACCGGGGGCGCCCTCGTCCGGGGAACATACAGCTGTAAACCCCCGCCGGCGTTTTTGGGCTGGCGGGGCGAGACAATGTTTGGCGCGGCAGAGGGGGACATCAATAGAGGCCGAGACCAAAGGGGGCGGGGATTTGGGCTGAGGCCGACAAAGAAATGAGCGGGGGGACGGGAAAAAAAAAATCTATAAAACGGGGAGAGAGTCCGAACAAAGGAGAAGGATCTTGGAAGGGGGCGGTTCGGGCGTCCCTTTAGGATAGGAAGGCGATAGTGAGCCCGGAAACAGCGGTTCCCAGCTGGAAAAATCGGGAAAAACCGGGGAATACGGAAAGACTCGAACTGATTGGAACGAGGCAGTCGCGGGTCCCTGGCTGGAAAATAAACCGGAAAGGTGCCAAAGAAACCAAAAATGATATTGAACTTAATTTGGTCCGTTTTTTTTTTGTAAATTTCTGTTGAAATAAATAGTTGAGATCTGAGAGAAGTCATTACAATATGAAGGGAAAAAAAAGTGTTAAGTCATGATAGGAGTACCTGAGTCTGGCGATTTACTTAACAGCACTTTTATTGGAAAATATTCCATATGTTTTATTTTTTTTAACCATATTTGCGCCTCATTGCCCCATGATTGAAAGTTACGAAATTTTTTTCTATTTAGTTTAAATACAGATTTGGAATCTTGTGTAAATTTGTGACGAAAACACAGATTATACACGGATCGGTTTCTGTTCGGAAATATTTGGTCTGTGTCATATTAATTATGAAAAAAAAAATTGATCAGTAACATTTGTTTAAAGAATTTATTGGATACTCTAATATTTACTTGTCATCAGCTTAATATTTAATTCGCTTTGAGAGTCATAAAAGTAATGTGATGTATATAATCATTTTTATTTAGTTTGTGTAAGAACAAGAAGGGTAAGCATACTCAACTGCCTAAGATGATGACAGATTTATAACTTGAAGTAATTAATAAATCCCTTTTCAGACTCTGGTGTTTTATACCGATGGCACTAAATCGGTCTCAGGTAGGACTGGCAGTGAAGGATATGCTAAGGCTGGGGACGGTCTGATTTTTCGTGGCAAATTTCGCAACTCTTACAACAATTTGCCTTAAGTTTTGCCCTCTATTAATAAAACTATCGACAACTATATTTTGACAGACCACAAAAAATCAATCCAATACTTACCAAATTGGCAAAAGATTCTGGAATTACCAGCCAAGAAATTAATCCAAAAATTGTTTCCCTTTCACAAAAAATCAGTGTTTGTATTCAATGATTCTCTTTCATGGAGGTTTCGCAAATGAGATTGCAGACTCGTTTGTGAGACAGGGAAGAACTCTTCTGTCTGCTGCATCTTGTGAACTTTTCGCGTTCGGAATACAATATGTGACACACACACACACAAAGCGAAACTGATCCATTAAATCTCATTTTACTTACAAAATCATTTCTTTGTGATATGATCACCTTCAAAGTAGTTTTCTTCAGCATTCACATACATCTGCTTTCGGTGTTGCCATTGCTGATAACAGTTCTGGAACGACATTATCGGAAGGCCCATCAGGTTATTCTCCGTTTTAGCGTGAACCTCTTCAACTGAGGTAAATGGGTTCGCTGTCAGCAAAATCTAACTGTAGAAAATAAAATAAGTCGCATTAGGCTAAGCCAGGTGAATAAAACCAGGTGCCCACTCAGAATAATGTTTTTGCTCGTCAGAAATTGCTTGACAGGTAAGGCCATGTGAGCGAATGCATTGTCTTGCAGGCAGATTAGAGTTGCACGTGTTCACCAATAAAGCAATACTATCAACTGGCTTAGTCAATTTTAACGAAACTGGTGACATGGGTAGAGGAGGTGCATGGGATGACGTCGACAAAACAGTTGTTTCCAAATCCACTCTGTTTTCAGGCTACACACTTAGCCTCGTTTTTTTGTGTGACGCCTTGTATTTTCTATTCACAGGTCAACAGCAAATTTTATTTGGAGAGTAGTCTTGCACACGATTGGTATGCCGGAAATCGTCATGGTCTGTCCCTACAGTCGATAGGTACAAGATCTGTCACAGACTGCATTGGACATGCTGCTTAGTGGTAATATCAGGAGGTCGAAATTCTGACAGGTAAAAGACGTTCCTGCACTGCTTTTTTCTACTTATGTCATTGACTGTATTGACACCTTTGTCAAAAGCGGCTGTAGAGTAAGGGAAGGATGGATTTCTCAAACTAATACAGCAATACGGATATCATGGACCTGGTTTAGGTATTTGGACCAGGGGGACATGAAACTTTGACTCAAGAAGGGTGTTTCTTTTTGACACAAGTGTGTTGAAATAATAGAAAAATTGACTTCCCTTACACACATTATAAATTAATAAACATTTTGTAACTTACATGACTGCAAATGTATTGAATTATTACATATTGAAAGGAAACATTTGTCAGTTTTAGGCTCCTTAAATATTTAATAAAATTTAATAAGGGAATGTTAAAAAATAATGAACTACATATAATAACATTGTAATATATATTAGTACTGCATTTTTATCTTTGGCAATGACAGTTTAACCAAATGATACATTACAAATAACATGGTATTTAACCTCTCAATCGGGTTATCGAGCTAGGCTGGTATAGCAAGATGCTTTACAATTTATTTTATTTTATTTTATTTCCATATTTTTTCATGAATATAATATATATAATATATATATATATATATATATATATATATGATTATATAGAGAGGTAATTAATTTTTTGATCGAAGTTATTTGCCTATAGAGCAAAATTTTTATTTATGAGTATTATTTTCAATTATACACCCCAAAATGTATATCGGCAAAATTTTAAGAATTTTATATAACAAGTTTTCCCAATTCACTAAATTATGTTTCATATATATCTTAAATAAAAGCATAAAGTTGGAGATGTTGAATTTGTCTCTTGAAAATACTTTATCGGAAAAAGAAGTCCCAGATAGTAATTGAAAAAAAAAAAAAAAATAAGGAGGAACATGATACTTTGAAGATTTTATAAAGAAAATCTCGTGTTCAGATAATATCTCCTCTCTTATCAGTTACTTTAATATAGTTGATACTTTTTAGTTATATCCTAAGTAGTAAAATATTTTTAAGGTGTCTAATTACAAAATAAGATTTTGTCCTAATAGTTCATAATTCATTCATTAGACATAATTGTAAATTGTATTACTTCCATTGTTTCATAAGACCAACTTAGTTTTAGTAAGGATTGAAATACTTATGTAATTAAATTAATATGCCCCATAAATGAAATTTAGGTAAGCTGAAAAGAAAAACCAAAAAGGAAAAAAAAAGGTCAACTTATAACAATTATTTTTTCCCCATTTGGATGGTATATGTACTAAATTTATATTTGTTTTACAAATTTGCATGCATTTGGATAAACACGAAATTTTCTTTCAGTTTAATATGAAGAGGTACACCTGTAAAGTTTCAAAGTTTTGTGAAAGTTTTTCTAGTTTCTTTCTTTGCAGATAAAATTCTTTGTGCAAACCATTTTACCCTATTAACTTATAAAATTTTCTACAGTTATCAACAGGACAAGTAAGAAAGTTTAATGGAAATATTTGAGATTATTGAACATTTCAAAAATTATGCTTATGGAAAATGTCTCATTTTTTTAGACAAATATTTTTTTTAATGTTTCCGTGATCACATATATCAGACAAATTTTAAACTTTGGTAATTTTCTACACTTACATAACATTTCATATCTTTGAGTGTTCCAAACTTTAAATTCTTTTACAACATTTTTTTTTTCAAGTACTATTGATGTGTTATTATTTGCTAATACTTTGTGAAAGAATACTCTAATAGTTCTCATCATAATTGTTTTCCGTTTTTGTACACTATCTTTAAATTGCAATAATTTTTCAATGTAGCATACTGGAACCGAAATGTATTCTTTCATTTTTATGTACTTTGTTCATAGCAAAAACAAACCTTATAGCCTTTTTCCTTTTCAAAATATTCAAGTTATATTTTTTTGTCAAGGAAACGTTTTATGATATGCATTTCACCATTTGCATTTGAAAAAGTAGTGCTTTCTATTTGTCAAAAACAACATCCAAAAGTAAAACTACTACTCCATCGGTTTTTTTCTCAAAACTCGGAAGATAAACATATCTTGAATCTGTCTGCCAATGTGCTTGTGAATATTCCATATAGCAAATAAAAGAATTTTTATGGATGATTTTATAGAAAACAGTAGGATAAATCTAATGCAAATACAATTTGGATGGCATTTGTGTGCATGTGTATTTATATACGGATGATATTTAAATATTGATTGGTGCAATGGCTATTTTATACTATAGTACAATAAACAGTCATGACAAAATTAAGATTATTATGCATTTAAAAATATTAATAATATCACAACTGTGTTTATGCATGATCATTCCAAAGATTTAACTGGTGGGGGGAGGAAATGGAGACACACAAAGAGTCTTAAGCATTTTGAATAAAGTATGTTGCAGTTTAAAATAAATCAATCAAATTTGAGATAGCTTTTTATCGTTCTTATATATAGCTCTTACATGTATTACTTTATAAAAAAAATGTGGTATATACATTAAAAAAAAAGAGGCTGATGCTTTTTAAATTTTTATATTTGCGTTATATGCAAGTTTAATGATTGACATGTCGCCTCAACTGTCATCATCGTCACTTGACGACAAAATAATAGTGGTTTATTTTTAAATCTCTAAATGTAAAGCTTATAAATATAAAAATAATAATTCTTTACATTGCAATTTCTGGTACTCACTCTCAAAGGTAAAATTATGAAGCTTTTTAAAAAGAGAATCTCACAAATCCACTACAAACCCAGCCGCATTTCGTCTAAAAGTATTCAGCTTAAATATTTGCTTGAAAGAAGTTACAAATAAAATGAAACAAATAATAGTGTATATAATTTCATTTCGAATTAAAATTTGTATTAAATATTTAATATAAATATTTAAATGTAGTTCACTAGAAATAGTTAAATAAAGTCTCTTCACAGTTAATAATTTATTTTACTGAATTTATTTAAAAAATCTGATATTTTAGAATATTATTAATGGTTTGTAGAATCAGTGCGAATACCCTTTTGAATTATAATTAATTGTGTACATCTAAAACATATAGTAGTATTAATTTTTTTCTTGTTTAATTAAATATCTGAAATTTTCTCTTGCCATTTTGTTAAGTGTGGGACTAATACGAAAAGAAAACTTGTCCAATTATATATATGAGTATAGTTTCAATTAATTTTCTATGTGCATTATTTATAGTTTGAAGGTGTTTAAAAAAATTTTTAAAAACGTTTCAAAAAAAAAAAAAAAATGTTTAATCTTTTATGGGTATTCGAAAATTAAATTTAAAAGATTCGGCATAATTTCAAAAACACTTCAAGATATTTAGGAAAAATTACTCCCAAATTTAATTCTAGTATATAGGTTAAAAACAAATAAGAAAATGGCTTTTCTCGATTGGTAATTGACTGAAATACATAATTTTTATTTAATATCTATGCATGGATATTTGTGCGGTATAAATATGCATATTTATACTATATATAAAATATAATATATAACATGAATATTTATAGAATATGTGAACCCACATGTAAGAATTAAAATATATGAATATTTACCTTTCTGCTTTACGCGTGTTATTATTGATATTTGAATATTACGAAATGAAGTATTTCACAACTTAAATGCATGAGTGCACTAATTTAACTCATATTCAGTATTCCTCATCATTAATGAAAGTTCCGTTGTAAATATAATAAAATACATTCATTTTGTCATTTTTGAGTTATTTTTGATCTAATTAATCAGATTTGCTATGTATCTATCAATTAATAATAAATAAGTTTCGATGTGCGCACGGGATAGAGAGTTTTTTTTTGCAAATATAATGCCTGGAGATTGTGGTCTTATTTTCCATTGTGGTTAAGCGTAAAATTTGTAACTCATATTTGTAGTAAACTCCTTTTTTTTACAATGAATTAATTTTTTTAAAAGTGGATGTAATATAGTTTTTTTCTATTCATCTAATGTGAATTATGCTTTTGTGTTACTTTTCCTGTAAATAACTTATTTTCATGAAAAAATCGCATAATTAATATCAAATGTAAATTAACCAAAATAAATTGAAATTAACTTATAGATTAACCTTACAGTTACAATTTCCTTTAAATCTCAATAATATGTAGAAAAAAAAAATATGCTAACTTTTAAAATATATTTTGAATGACCAGAAAAACAATTGAAAAACGAAGTACAGTAATAATTATTGATAAAATAATCTGGATTTTGAATTGAACGTACTAATTGTGTTAAGCAAAAACAATAAAAAGAACTAAAATTGCTTATTTTCTCAATCTCTCTTCAAATAAAGTATATTTAAAAATAAGTATGAACACATTACTAATACATATTTATACATAAATTCAACGGGTAAAATAAGTTCATCAAAAACTAATGTTAAAAGCTTTTATTATATGATTTTTTTCTTATATTAAATGGAATGCATTTTATACTTTCAAACACTAATACGTCTAATATATACTTTAGTCAAATAACAATATTTGACTAAAGACAATCACTTTTATTTAGCTCATATTACTTAAAGTATAGCACGCTTCAAATTCTATTAAAATTAATGAATTATACCAATTTATGTGCATAAATTTGTATTTTTCAATTCCTACTATTAGCTCAAATCTCTATGTATTTATATATTTATTTATTTATTTATCTTGGTGGAATTTTTAATCGTTAATAAAATACATTTTAAAGCCCCCAATTGAGCTAAAATTTTTACACACGGGTTTTTTTGATGACAATACAATAATATAATAATAATTAATAAAATTATTTGTTTAAAAACTAATTATTTAAAGAATTACAAATATACCACTGGCATTATTTTTGGCGACTTACGACCCTTTTGCACTAGTGTCAAAACTTGTGTTTTTTTCCCCACGTTTAAAAAAATCAGTTGAACGAAATTTATATTGATGACAATACTAAAAATAATAATTAAAAAAAAATTTTTAATTGTTTAAAAACTAATTTTTAAAGAATTACAAATCAACCCCTTTAATTTTTTAGCGACTTGCGTAAAAAACTTGAAAGTTTTTTCTCCTGTGTTAGGTATTCAGTTGAACTGAAATTTATATACCGATTTTTTGGGGATGACAATAGATTTTAATGAAAATTAAGAAAAATTAATTACCACTAATGTTGTGATTTTATATGATATAATATTTATAAAATTTAATATTTAAAAAATTAGCTAAAATTAATTTTTTTTTTGTTCATCAAGTTGAATTGACAATTTTTTTTCTATTTACTTGTTCTTTTTAATTATGTGTATTCCCAAAATTGTATTCAACTAAATGTAAGCAAAATGTTGATTTTATTTAAAATTTTGTAAAAACTGAATTTAGATATTTACATACGAAACTAAGGCCTGTGTTTTTCATTAATACAACAATAAGAAGTAAAGAAAAAACATTTTTTAAGCTTTCATACCTTGGCAATTGAAAAAAAAGAAGAGAAGAGATAAATTGAAGCTATTCTTGCACAAGTAAAAAAACACAAAAAAACCTTTGATATATATCTTGCTGCAATGTGTTTTGAATAGCGTTATATGCAACGAATTGTAAATAGAAAGGTTTTAAGAAGATGGGGCAACGATGCAGAAGTAACAGAGGAGGCAAAGTGTTCAAACATATTTGTTCCAAAGAGATCATCAAATTTTACACGCGTGGAACTGAAGGTTATTTCGGTCACTAAAGCAAACCAAACCAGCAAAATAAATAAATAAATAAAATAATGGCTAATAAAATGAATGAAACACAAATGGCATCCAAAGACAGAGAACACTTAGCGAAGTTCAAGAATCACTGCATAGACTCGGTAAAACAGAACCATTTTCTTTGAATGAGTTCTGCTTCAGTTGCCACACAAAGTAGAAGCTTGAAGTCGGTACTGTTCGAATAGCTAAAGTTGCAAGCATAAAAGGAAGAAAAATAAGCTCAAAAGGAAAAAAAAGGCATTGAGAAATAAAAAAGTAAGAAACATTTCATTGATTATGGTGGCAGAATTGAAGTTTGAAGGCACGAACGAATTAAATTGAGTGCACTTGAAAAGTCGAAAATTTTTTCACTTATTTATCTTTTAAAATATCTAGGAATTGCTAAAAAATTTCAAGACATTTTGTTTTAAGGACAGGAGGTGACATCTTTTTAGATTTTTTGATGCAAAATATATTTATGTTTCTTTCTTTATTTGTATAGGCTAACTTAAAATAGATTTGAGTTACAATATGGGATTCCATTAGAAAGGAAGTAAAATAGATCTCTCACAAGAAATGGAATAAAAAGTCATCGTTTTTGAATGGACTTTTTCAGTGACTTATGTTATTTATTCTGTATACTGGGCAAATATACGCATAAGCAATGGAAAGGAAACATACATTATAAACTATAAGCATTATAGGCAATATTATACAGCGTGTTCCAGATCACATTTTGTACTTTAAACATGTAACATATTTGATAAATGTTATTGCTGACATGTTTGTTATAAAATTTACAATAACATAGGTAATTTTAAATTTTCTCTGTTCGTGTTTAAAAAAAATATCTCACTCAAAACCAATGCACATTATTTTATACATGTTGTTTTTAATGAACATGTTGTTTTTTGTGACGGATCCTATCTGCAGAATTGCTACAAATCCTTCTTTGGGAAACAATTCTTCAACGTTGATTTTAGTTTTAGACCAATTCCCGTAGAGATTACTTGATTATATGCTAATGTAAATACTATTTCAACCCTGGTATTCGGGTGTATGAGGTTAGCCATGAAATCTCGGAATTGTGAAAATAGAGGTGAAATGCCGTTGGCCGATAAGGAGAGCTGTGATCACACATATAAGTCTTTTTGAACAATCTCGTAAGATAGATTACGAATTTTTATTTAAGATTGCTTCCAAAGTTAAGGAATGAGTTGTAAATTGTTCATAAAAAGTTATTTTAAGAGTTAGAAAGTAACCATTTTTTAAAATCATTTCTGCTTCTTTTCCGAACTGTTTTACACATGCAACATAATTAATGACGACATAATTACTAAAAATAAAAATAAAAACCTTTTTTTAATAACGATTCAGCAAAATATCAGGGATAACTCATCAGTTATATTACAACAGTTCATATATATATAAATTTCAGAATATAAACTGTTAATTCATAATTAATATATATAAATTTTTATGTCAAAGATGTTAATACTATATAAGCAAATCTGTTTGCATTTCCCTGATAGGAAATTTTATAATGTGCGCAAGTAGGCACATCTACTAGTTTATTAAATAAAGATAACGTGACTTAAAAGGGAAAATGATAGGCAAGATAGAACAAGATATATTCTATTAATTTAAGTTACCCCACGATTCAACGCTTTAGATTAAAGATATTTTAATCAAGAGTGATTGATAGACCTTGTATGATACATATTAAAGTTCAGAAATAATTAATAACTTATGTAGTTAGTTAATTTAACAACTTTCAGTCATTAGAGCAGAGGAACAAAAAATACACAACCTATTGTTTTGAATTGCACGCATTCATAGCAATTAATATTTTTAAACATTAAATAAATGGTAGCTGTTAACCCAGAATTACTACAAAAATCGAGCATAATTATCATTCAGTGCAAGTATGAACATCACAAAAGTTAATGGGTGAAAATAGTTTTTTTAATGCATAAGCGCAAAAAAAAATTACCAAAACATTTTTGCTGAGGTCTTTATTAAGTTCCTTCAACCTGAACATATAATGAAAACATTTAGCATGCATATTTACATAAGACGTTTAAAAAGAAACTTATTTTATTGAGAAATAAAATATTGGAATCTTATAAGAAAATGGCAACTATATTTGAAAATTTAAAAACCAACAGAATAAAATTGATTTCCAGTCATTTTTTAAAGCGAATGCTAATAAGACTTCCAATTTAATTAAATTGTCTTAAGTACCGCAATAAAAGTGATGAAAAATTCAGCGAAACTTTCTTTTGTAAATTTCTAAGTAAACAGTATGTTTTCTATATTATTCGTATTGTAATAAAATGTAATTTTCGAAGTATCCTATTGATAACTTTTTAAAACAAAAAAGAGGAAATGTAGGGTTTGTATATATTTCCTCCATTAATCTCTTTTCTAATCTTGCCGAAGTAAAAATTCAGATCATGAGGTTCCAGATTTCAAAAACAAAACATCAGCTTTTATCTGCATTAAGAATGCAATTTAAGTATTATGTGAACCAATGGACTGCTTAAGAAACTCCTTATTTTTATTTAATAAATAAGTGTAATTACTTGAAACAAGAACGAAATATTACAGAGAAAAGAACTTTTTGAATAAGTGTTCTACACCTTTTTAGGTATCCGACTACGTTTGGAATCGAGATTTTAAAAAAGCGCATAAATGGATAATTCTCATGATATTTAGTGTCACTTAGATTAGAATACATGTATAAAATTATTTTAAGAACATTTTGACAAAAAAATTATTTAATATAATATTTCGGCAAAAAGTTAAATTAGAATAACCTTTTTTCAAAATGTTCTCCTTTTGTTAGAAATGCTTTTATTATAATAATATTTTGCCTGTATATAGCTCAGACCTCTGTACAGAGGCGCAACTATGATTTCTGAAAAATTCATATTATTTTAAGAGTTACAACCGAATGAAATAATTATCAGTATTTTTCTTAAAATTTCTCCCCTCTGTTGTCGTAAAACATAGATAAACCCACTTTTAAGTTATATATTTCAAAAATTCTTCTGGAGCTTATGTAAAAATATAAATATAGTAAATATGTGGTAATAACAAGTAAAAACTTCTTTTGAAAGTTTGCCCTGCTAGAAATTTATTTAATTAGGAAAACTTAATTTAACTCATTTATTAATATAAAACCGACCAGAGAGTAATTATTTTACTATCTGTATTCGATTTGTCGTATTATTATTCAAGCAGTAGCTCGACAGTATACTAATTTCTTTAAAATTCGAGTTTGCATGGTAGCTTAGTAGTCAAGGAAACGGAGAAGTGCCCAGCGCCTCATGAGTTCAAAGCCTAGTACCACTTAAAACCCACCGTGTAGAGGACCAAAGCACGTTAAACTTGTCGAGGCTCAAACGTCCTCCAGTTGGTGTTGAAATTAGGAAAGGGGGTTACGGCTCAGGTATCATCTTTATTCACTTGACTATGATTCAAAATTCAAAGGTCCGTCGCCAAAAGCCCTTTAGTAGCTGAATAGTATGACGTTAACATTCACTCACATATTAAACTTGTTTGGATTATCCATTTAAAAAATAGATAAGTTCTTTTATTCATAAGATATTATTCAAGCAGTTCAACCTCAATTTTTTTATGGGACCCAGAATTTTTTTTGTACAATCAATATATATATATATATATATATATATCAGAATTTCACAATCAGTTAAAAAATTGACGTTATATGAATTATAAAATACTAACTCTCATTTCAAAATACCATAATTAAATCATTCTCAAATTAATCTCATTCAAAATACATTTTCAAACATAATTAAAAAAATTTCTTATAAAATAAAAATTTATAAAATATTCAAGTGCAACATCGGACTTAGGACGGATAAGTGGGGTTAAACTAGTTTGATGGCGCCTAACTTCCCCTGTTGCAACTTGGTAAGTTCATTGGAAAATATCCAATTCTCAAAAATTTAAAAATTTAAAAAGTTAATACTTAAAAAATTAAACTATTCGGCATCGCATTTGAATGATATTATAACATTAAAATGTTAAAACTCTAAAACAATTAAGTGCACAACATAATTGAACCATCGAACACCAAAGATGATGCACCCATCTTTAAGGTAGTCGTATAGGAAGAAAATTATTTAAAATCCGAAAGTTCAAATTAAAAAATAGTATATTCACAAATGAATAGCGTAAATCATGAAAAGCTCACCCAAGAGCAACCGATCAATACTTCAATTCACAATTTCTGAACAATTTCTCATATTTACTACAACAATCACCACTCCGATATTTTGCTCATAACTCCCACTAATGCCATGTCAATCCAAATCATACATATTCTCATAATAGAGTTTAACTATTTGGTATTAGATACTAACCAGATTGCATGCAAAAAAGCTGTTTGATTAGTCATAAATAATTTTAAACTGTAGTCATGTAAATATTGGACTACGTGTGTATTAAAATGTATCATGTGTGTGAAATGCACATATTCTTCATAGCTGTACCACTAACAAACTGACTTTCTGGACCTAATGACTTTGTGGACATTTCCTAAAATCCATCGTAACCCTTCACAAATTTGCCAATTTTATGAGTTTAAAGAGGTTTTTAAGAAATATTTTTGATCTATGCATTTTCTAAAGAAGTTGATGGGATAATCATTCTGTATGCAACCAAATATAAATTTATGTGGATGTTCTTGAACTTATCAATATTGTGTGTCGTTAAATTATTTTTTCTCATAAAAAAATGTAAAATTATATTTCTAAATATTGATATGTGTAAACAACTGATGGACTTCGGTACATTTATAACATTAAAGTTAAGTGCTTCGCTATTATCATAGATATTGCTATATAATTTGTTGTCAATAATATTATAAATCTAAATAAAAAAAAATTCAACTTCGTTTGAGTTAAAAATTTGTCTGTATTCATTTTAGGTATATTCTGGATAAAAATAATATATATAATATGTTTATATGTATATTTATATATATATATATATTATATTGCATAATATTTTAATTTAAGCAAATAGATAACTCGTTGTTTTTGTTGTTATCGTCATAACAGATTTAAAGACTAAACTTTTCGTTAGAACAACTTTTCGAATATATAAAATGATACATAGTAGGACAACACATATTTCATCTAGTTATTACACCATTGAGACAAAAAATCAGCAACTGTTTTGTTGATTTCTTTATATTACGCTCTGTTAGAGAGTTCAAGGAATATTATATGTAATATCTTCAAAATGTTTTATGTGTGTGGAAGATATTTCGAATTATTTCAAACATATTAACCCTCTTGGACAAAATATATGTATCTTAACATACCAAAAACATTTTCCATTTAGTTCAATGTTTCATAAATGTGTATCCAGCTACATTCATTGCTGCGATTTCCCCAGTAGTAATGACAAAAATAAGTATTTTTATAGCCTTTTACGAGAAATTTGTATTGTAACGTATATGATTAAAATAAATTACTTTTATGCGTCTTTTTTGATTTTTATGCAAGATGTAAGACTTTTTATTACATTGAAAAACATTTGCATCAAAGATTATCTAAAATATTTTTCTCGAAGATGTAGAGCAATAACCCCGTGTATAATTTACCCCATTATAAAGAATGAAACACTTGTTTGCTTACTTGTATTTTACAGTGGAAGAAAAGATTTCAAATCGACAATAAATCAGTCAAAAAATGAATTTGAGTGTACCTGTTACTTTTATGCAAAAACAACTATTATTAATCCGGGAGAAGGCGCGCGATTAATAATATCGTTAATTTTAGTTGTTTCGCAGTCATCTCAATCTTTTTTTTAATAATTATTTTTATTGCACATCATAAAAATCACAATTCCAGTGAACAATTGTTTCAAGAGTAAGCATATCTATTTACTTTTAAGGACTCAAATTTCTCTTTCATAATTTGAAAAACAATCCAACCAAATTGAACTAAAATATTTCAAAAGTGCGTGACTTTAATAAATGACACAAATGACAGACAGTTTTCACTAACATTACAGGAATGCTATTTGCATTTAAAAGTGGCATATTTTGTTCAAGTTATTGTAGTTTTATTGTCCTTTGAGGATCGACAAATAGCATGTAAAACTTTGTATTGCTTGTGTCTTTTTGACAGGGTGTAGTATCTTGAAGTATTCTCGTGTCTTCATATTCTACTGACGAAGTTTTTTTTAGGTAGCAAACACATTTGAAAACTTTCTTTTCAACTCATAAGTTTCCTGTTGATTGCCCTTCTCAAATTTACTTTCGCTATCATGATTAATATCCATTATTTCATCAGGTTTCCTTTCGTGATCAGTTTCATCTTCATCGAATAGAAATCCCACAGATGTTCATTTCTTTCTTAATAAGCTGTTATTTTACATTTTATATTATGTTCATTTTTACATTTATAAACCATAATGAGTAGAGAAACACACCAATCAAAACCACCAAGTGGTTCACAGGGTAAAAATGTAACCCATTTATAGAAAATATTTTTGGATAAAAGTAGTCACGCTGGGAACTCAGTCACCCTATGTACATTAAGACTGAAAGAAATCATTTGTCATTCCCGAAAAAGAAGGATATATGTGACAAATACACTTTAGTTGGCCTTAAGACTGTCATACAGAAGGATACCGACCAGGTCATTGATAAAACGTAAATATTTTTCTAAAAAAAAGTTTTCGTGTGCCTCCCACGACCACTCCAGTATTAAAATATTTTTCTTAATTTTACTGTGATATGATATAGGAAGATGACATCTTTCATATTTTGCAAGCAAAAAAATATTCCAAGAAAATATAGATTGTTTCAAGATGATTGGGAAGTAAACTATTTTGTATTGAAAAACAAGTATGGTTTAGTAATTGCTGTACTTAAAAATAAAAAAAAAGCAGGAATAACATTCAATGACCTTTTTTCTTGAAGATCTTTTTCAAGAGGTGATAAATAGATTTTTTCTGAAAAGACTTTACAAACAGCAAAAAAGTGTTTTATCAGTGTAATATCAAAGCGGTAACAAAGACATCCTATGGAGTTTGTTATATTATTGGTAACAATTGTTTACAAGAAAATCTTTCAAGGGAGAGGGGATGGGTTGAAAGTCCACCATTTTGGTATCTTGCTCCAATACGCCACACAATATATTCATTTAATTTTGTCGATCTTTGGCAACAAAAACAATAAAAAAATAATTATTGAAGAAATAATTAGCCTTAATTAATAAAATTAATTATTAATAAAAAATGCATAATTAAGTTTTACGTTACATATATAGGATTATAAGCAATCGAGGAACAATCAAGGGATATGTGGGTGTCAAGACCCCAAGGACACCCCTCTTGTGTGTGCCACTGATTGGCAATCAAACGAAACCGTTTACTGATGCATAAATTGTAAAAGAATGATTTTTAAATGCTTCCAATTTAGAAAACTTTAGTGAAAAATAAATATATATATATATATATATATATATATATATATAAATAATAAGTTAAAAAAGCAAAATAAGAGATTTAATGTTTTGATCAATTTCCAAAGCAAAATAAGAGATTAAATGCTTTGATCAATTTCCACATTTTAAATTTTCTATGTTATCTTGGTCTTAAAACATTTCTTCCCACGCCCTCCATTAATTTGCATGTTGTGGTCTGCTTGGAATAACCATCATAGGTATGTGGCTCTCGTGAAATAGCTAAAACGTATGCGGCCCGGTTGAGTACCGCAGGTCAAAAGAAAAATATCGAAAATTTTCAACTTATCAATGGCCTTTCCTCCTCATGATTTCTAAGTTTCGTACTATGTTTAAAATATTTTATATTAAAATTCAGTACTTAAATTACAAGTGTGGTTCAATAAAGGTAGAATAAACATAAAAACATACATGATAGTGTGCCAATTTTATAGAGCTTATTCAGACTGCAAATTAAAAAATGACCAAGAATTGTGCAACGCATGCAAAAGCGTTACTTATCCATATGTATTTACATACATGCAACTCTAAAAAAATAAACACAACTTTAACAAAATGTTCAGCACAAAAAGTTATAGAAGTAAAACGTTCAAAGAACAAAATATAATGTAAACGCATAAAAGTATTTTTAAAGGAATAATATGCCCTTTAAAAAAAAGAAATATTAAAGATTTAGTAAGATATAAAATGAATATTTTTTTTCACATAATTATTTTTTAAGGCTAATCTTTTTTCCAGACAGGTATCCAAATAAAAAGAGAGAAAATTAAAAATAAGAATGACGGAACATCTCTTAAAAAAATTAAAAACTCGTTAAATCATGTGTTTTTATCTTGAAATCTTAACAAAGTAGAAAGTTTTAGGATATTAAATCGGATTATTTGATTAAATGATTAAAATAACATTTTTATATTATAAGAAGATTTTGATATTCATTCTTTGTTCATATATGTATGCGAGTATTTTAATTTTATTTCTATAATAATGTAAGGAAAAAAATATTTTCAGTCAAAAAGTTACAAAAAACCTACAGAAAAAATAATTTCCTCTACTTTAAGAGATTTCAATATAAAAGAAGAAAATAAAATAAAAAAGAAAAAAGGTAATGGGAATAAAGTATTTTATAATGAAATATCAGACCAGAAATATTTTTTTTGCAAAAAAATTTTAAAAAAAAGAAGTGACAATTTTAAGAGTCGAGAACCATATTTGAAAAACTTTAATTAACTTTCGAAGATAAAAAATAATAATTTTTCGTCGTTAGAAATAGCGACTGAATTTCTTTCTTTGGAAAAGCTGTTTTCAATTTGCGTTAGATTATTAAAAATTAATGTTTTCCTTTAGATTTTTAGCGAGACGAAATTATGTCCGGAGCACCAATCATTAGTGACTGTAAACAGTTGGAAAATTAAACATCTGAATTGAATTGCTTTTTCTTTCGCAATTAAAAGTTTTATTGATAAGAAATGAGTTTATGATAAGCACAACAAGATTTTTAATCAGATGAGATTTTTATTGAGATCCGCACAGATTGGATTTTATTATCTCGATACAAAAACTTTCAGACAAAAGAATCAAAATATTTTTCGTTTAAATGCTCTTTATTTCTATGGATTTATGGATTTTTGTCTTTCAGTTACGTTTCATTACACTTTCGTGAATTTAATGAATTTTACACTCATAATGTATAAAAAAAGGAGATAAAAGTTTTAAAGTAACAACTTACCCTTCATTCGTTAGATAATTATTTTCGAACGCAATGGACGAACTAAAATTTCTTTTATAAAGTAAAAGATTAAGGCAACCCTGTTAGTTAATATTATTAATATTCTATTTTGTTTCGTTGCATCATTATTATTTTCTTTCTCAATAAATAATATTTAAATAATCTTAGTTCAAGAAATAATAACAAAATGGCGCTTAACTGCATTTACATTTGTAATTATAATGAATTCCAGAGCTTAACTTGTTACTTGTATAACTTCATAACTTTATAAATATGTACACTGAATTATTTATAATTAAAAATTTTTAAAAATAAATTGCTTTCGTATCTTATTTTCAATAACCAAAATTCTAGAAAAATATAAATGGAAATTAATTGTCGTTTTAACTGCATTATATTTTTGAGATAAAAACCAGCAACTGGTGCAGTTTTAAACTTATGATTACATAATAAATTACAAATAACTTTTTATTCTAATATTGAACTTCATTGCAGATCATGGTAGGGAATGTAAGTTGGCAATTGTATATCTAAGAAGTCAAGTTCCAGTTATGCCATTCATTGACTAGGCGATTATAAACATTAAACATTGAATTCACCATGGTTATATACAACTGCGTACTATTAAACTAGTTAAGCCTCATTTATTCGTCCTAAGTCAAAATTGCACTTGGTTAACTAAATGTTTAATCTTATTTTAAAACTTAGTTACATTTTTTATGTTCCGGATTGAAATTTTGAAATTGGTATCTGTATTCTATGATTATGTTTTTAATTTTTCTAAGAAAAAATTGTAAATTGTTCTTAATCAACATTATATATATAAACTCTTAATCATGAGGTTAATTTTATTAGAAATGGTTCCGCAGCAGTTCAAACAGTTAAAGAAGCATCCGCCTATTATTTTGATAATTTATAATATTGCTTTTTATTTCTCGTATGGCCTGAAAATATTTGATGTGTAACAAAGGTGCGTCAGATGATTGACTTATTTTTATTTACCATTCACGCTGTCTTTGGAACAATTGTAGATATGGGGGAAGTATCAGGCTTATTGAAATTTAGGAATAAGATGCTGAATGTTTCTTTTTTTATTTCAAAAGATACATGTGCTACAGCAGTACTTGTGCTAAAAATTGAAGCGGTTACATTTGACTTCTTGCATTATAATTTCAACAACTTTTTCAATGGTTTTTATTTTATTGATCTGCATTATTTTGTTCACTTTCTGTTGTACATCTAAGGTCTATTATCGCTTACAGTTTTTTATAAGGTAATGTATTAAATCTCTTTTTATTTTGAGTTCTAGCCCTATTTTTAATGTTTTTTAATCCTCCCTTCCGCATGGAACGTCGTTATTGCAGCTTTTAAATAACAATGTTACGTTTAATGTCAATAAAAGGTGTGTGTGTGTGTATGTGTGTGTGTAGGGATGTGGCAATCATGATTGGAGAAAGAAAATCCTGGAAATAAGTCAAATAATTGTTCATTTAGGAATTTCACCATGATAAGGAGGGAAGAACTTTGTATCCTCTACACTAAAGTCCCGATCAACCAAGGCAGAAATATATCTCTTTCTTCACTTAAAAATAAGGGAATAAGAAAAGAAATATGCAATGTAAGAAATATCATTAAATATTCAAATAAAGGCAAACATTAGTTAATTTCAGAAATTGCGTGATTATTTTTAGGGAAAGCTCTCAGTCACACGAAATAAAGCATGTGTAAGCTATTAATTTATTTTTAGAAAAACTCTCAAATAAATCTATCAAAAAATTAAAGGTCTAATTTTTTTAATGAGGAATCAAGAATAAATCTGTCAATGTATTTGTTTTAAACTTTTAATGCGAAATGAAATCAGACTTGTTCCCGTATGATTTCCTTAAGTATGTCATTATGTTTTCCTGTGATTCGATTGGAATGAAAAAAAAAGTTCTGCTTTGATAATATTAAAACTCAGCATCATATTAAATGTCATAAGGGTATTAAGTAACATTCAGAACTTTAAATGGCATGCAGGATAAATACTAAAAAATTCTAATAATAAAAAAATTAGAATTTAAAAATGAACAATGAGGCTTAAGTTAACAATTCATATGTGTACTTTCATTTTATCCATAATCTATCTCTGAGTAGAAGAGAATCTAAAACGTTATTCATTTCTTTATTCATATATAAGAACTATTCTATGATGTTTAATATCTACATTTACATCTATCTAAGTCTCAGCATTTAATAATGAGAACCGCTGATTTTTCGCTTAAAGAATGTTACGTTAATTTTGAAGTGTGATTTGATGGTCATTTAAGAGCAGAAGGGAATGACTCTGACGATATTTTATACTCCATTTTCTTTAATATAGTGGCATTTGTTTTACATTCATGAATCAATTTCCATTATTAAGTCCATTTATGGTGTAATACGGAGCAAGTAAAGCTAATTTAGGTGTCATCGCATTTTAATATAAATCACGTTTAATAGGTCAAACAGCCATTTGCTCGCACTTACATTTTAAGGCACGTTGCCTCAAATAAACCAGACAAACTTAATGGAAAAAAAATGTCTATTTTTTAATGGATTCAAGTTTAGGTATGTATAACTTCAAGCAAATATGAATGGCATATAATGCAACTTTTTACGAATGAGATACGTAAACTATTTAATGATTTTGACACTACAGTCTTTATTTTTACTCACAGTTTATTATGCTTTTGTTACTTTGCTTCAGTTACTAAGATGTTTTCTAACATTGTTTTTGTTTGAGTCTTGAGGGCAAAATTGGATTTGAAAAGTTATGTTTATTCAACTTTTGTATAAATTCTTTACAAAGATAAGTTTTAAGTAAATCTCTCTCTGAACAAATAAAAAAAAGCATAAATTATTCTGAATTTGTTTGATACTACTTTTTCTCTAGACTATCATATATATATATATATATATATATATATATATATATATATATATATATCATTATCTTAGTTTACTATCTAAAATTGAAAACAGTTCTTAAGAATTATGAAAGTATATCGATAACAAAGTAAAATAAAGGCGAAATTTTAAAATTACATATGGAAGAATCAAGAGCGGGTTATTTATAAAAGAAATAATATTTATGTCACACTTATGTTACAAACGTAGATGCTAAAATGATTGATTTCTTTGTTGGAAAAAAAATTATTGATTGTCTTCCTTCATCACAACAAATACTATGTTCTCATCTTTATAGGAAAACGGATCAGATGCAGATCAGACTTTTTGTCACATGGCATCATACATCAATTTTGCATCTGAGAATCTTCAAATATATAAATATATTTATACCATTTGTGTGATCCAAAAGTGTTTGAGGAAAAAAGATGCAGCTTGATACAATTTTCTCATATTTCTCTTTGGATCTATTAAAAATTCAGTGTTGATGTGATTTTGCGTCTCTTGACGAGGGCGATACCTGAGCTGGCACCCACCTCTCCAAACTACCACACCAGCGGGAGGCCATTTGAGCACTTGAAAGATACCAAGAGGCAGTAATAGTTCATTGTGGGAAACCACCTCGAATTTGGGACTTTGAATGCTTACACAACATTGGCGGAAAAATAAATTCGGCAACCTTACCCCCCCCTTTTGCCAATAAGATGGATATCAATAAACGAGATTTTTTCTTTTACTGCCAATTTTTCAGCAAATGGTATGCCACAAATATTTACTAAATGAACATTTTTAATTATTTTTATTATTTCAAATCCTAAGAAGGAAATTATTGTTAAAATAATGAATATGTTATTTTTGTACAATTTACTAAAAGCAATGGAATGAAAAACTTTAAAGTTAAAATAAAATATATCAAAATGTTTTTGTCAGATAGGTTTTTTTTTTTCATTTTGAATGTTTTGTTCAGTAAATGTAAATATATCTAGGCTTCCTCCATACTTTTTTTTTAAAAACATATATATATATATAAATGTTTAATCAAACGTTCAGAAAAAAGCAATCCTTTCAATAGCTATCTGTAAATCATTCTTTTGTTTATTATTTACAGAAAATGCATTTTAATTTATATATATATATATATATATATATATATATTTATAAGAATGATTATTTCTATTATTTCATTACTAAATTAATTATTTGTTAATTAAAAAGTACATTGTCTATTTTTTTGGATAAAAATTCGTTTTAGATACATTTTTCAGTTAACTATATGTAACGATTGATTGATTAATGAAAATCTGAAATCTATTTTATTATTTTATATTCTTAGAAACTAACTATTATTAAAAAATGATGATAGTTTTTTGTTTTTCTCTTAGCATCAGAATCGTTTCCTTTCTATTGCTTTACATTAATAATTTAACTGACGCAATATGGTTTTTTTAAAGTCATAGATCGAATTTTAAAGATAAACCTTATCTGTGAGGGGGGAGAGAGGGAACAATAATTTTACACTAAAGAAACCCCGAGTAATGCTGGACTATAGAGAGGGAAAAGAAATCTGTCTTAAATCGAAAAAAAGTGGAACGAATTTCGAAAAAGGAAAATTTAATGACATAATTATAGAAATCACTCACATTGTGCGCGCGTACAAACACGCACACAGAAATGATGATGTCATGAGGGAAAGAGAAAGCCCGTGCAACGCCATGCAGCTAGTATTAAATAAGGAAAAGGTTTTGTGGCTGATTTCTGTCGTACAGAACACAGGACTTAAAAAAATTCGAAAACAGAAAATAGAACTAAATCGCATGATATTATAGTTTATGAGATCTTTGTTTTAATGTAACAGTATTGAAAATGATAACCATTATCCTTTAATTTACAATGTTTTATATCTGAAAGAAAGTCAAATTTGCTTAATCTTTGACAAATATTTAGTGGAAGAGAAATATTATCAAAGCAATTTTGTATTGTCATCTCTGTATTCAACAAGTATAGCAACACTTTTTGCGATATGTATGTATTTATTTAAAAGGAGATTGCCAGATATTGGTAGCCGTACTATAATGTAACATGGAAAAATTTATTACCATTATCTTATAGAATTCCTATAAATTTAAAAAGTTTTTTTTTTTAAATCGAATGCTTTTCAGGTAGAAAAATAACTTTTCAGAACGTTAGAATTTGATGCTCCATTAATTTTATATAACCATTTTAGATAAAAAGAACTCTTCCTAAGTGACTGTTGATAGTTACAAGGAATTTAGTTCAAATTGCGCACGAAGTATCAAATGCATAAAGGCAAAAACCGAAGGGAATATCTAACCAAATTACTATCCGTATAGTCCATGAACATTCTCCGTAATACAGAATATGCAATATACATTACAGTAAGACATAGACGTGTCTAAGTCTTCAAATGGAAAAATGCAAATAACTATTATCTATTGTAGTATATTTATTGTTTAATTCATGTTACCGCAGACAGGGTCATGCATTTGACTTTAATTTAATGATGCAATAATTGTATTTTGTAGGTTCTGCAAATTGAAATGCAAATGAGTCCTACGTAATTTATTTTTTATTAACAAAAGTAATTGAGTTAAAATTTTGCACAAAAGGCAGCATTACCATATTTTTCTTAAAGTAATTCCCTAGCTGTAAATGCTTGTCATATCATATTTTCTATATAATGACTTTAAATGTAAAATTTTAAATCAATTGTTAGTTCTGTATATTATACGTTTTTTTTCTTATTCTTTTGTATCCATTACTAAAGTAACGTACATTCCATCGAATTTCCTAAACATTACTTTGAATTGTTGTCCGCAATTAATAACACAATTATGAAATAATTTCAAACGTAATATTATTTGATATCAAACATATTTATAATCTAAATGAGGATTTTTAAAATCATGCTATCATTACGAAACTCAACAATAATTGTACATTAAAATGAAGTTATTACATTTGTGCCAATGGAGCACTATGTAACATAAATATTTATTTATATTGGAATTTTTTAAATATTGGTTGTATTGCAAGTAGATTACATCTTATGTAGTTAAAAGTTAAGATTTGCAAAAATAAAAGATAAAAGAGAAAATCTGTAGAATTGGACACGTGTATCAGTGAATTACACTCTTAAAATGGTTTTGGATGAAAAATAATTATATATATATATATATATATATATATATATCATATATATTATATATATATATATATATATATATTCATATATATATATATATATATATATATATATAATATATATAATATATATGTATATATATATGTATGTTATATAATAGTATGTTAGTTTATATAATATATATATATATATGTATATATATAGCTATATAGTAGTTATATGTATGATATATATATATGTATGTATATATATATATATACATACATATATATATATATACATACATATATATATATATGTATGTATATATATATATATAAATGTTGTTTATATATATATATATAAATGTTGTTTAGATCATGAAACCTTTTAACTTCTTAAGAACTTATATTCATCACAAATATATTAGTCGTCTTGCTACTTCTGATTCCAAATCCACCACACAACAATAGGATTTCAAAGTCAGCATGTTAGTGGTCTTGCTGTGAAGATTATATCATAACACTCATAATCACAGTTTACATCTTTTCCACACAATATCTTAAAACATCTTACACATTTTGACAACCAACCAAATTAGAACCTAGCAAATTTACATGACAATCAAACAATCAACCAATTCAAAACCTAACCAAAATTGATTGTCATCTATCTCGATATCTATCTATGCTAGTTAGTGTAAAAGGTAGTTCAAAAGATATGTTCAAAGATACCCAAGACTCTTGATTCTCTTGGAAAGGGATCTGTAAGTAGGAAGATTTCATTTAATAATTTTTTTTTTTTTTCCTGCTTTAAGAAATTGGGGAGAATTTGTTTCAGAATATTAATCAGTGGTTTTATCATACTCTCTGAGTTTTTGTATACTTTGAATTTTTTTTTATTTGGTTTTTTAAAAAATTTTATTGAATTAATTTTTTAAATTTTTTAAAATAAAATTTTTTTGGATTTTTTTTTAAAAAGGGGAATTCCGGTTATTTAAAATTACCCTCTATTTTTTTGAAAAATTATATTTAATTTTTATATTTTATATAATTTAATAATTGTAAATTTTAAAAGAAATTTAGTTAAAAAAAAAAATTTAAAAAATTTTAAAAAATAAAAAAAATGTGATTTTTTAAAATTTAAATTTTTTTTAAATTTGAGGGTAGAATTTTTAAAAATTTTTTAATTAAATTTTAAAGAATTTACCGAAGAAAAAGTAATATCAAGTAGATTTTTTTTAAAAAAAAAAAAATTTTTAAAAAGAAACAATTTTTAAAATAAAAAAAACAAAAAATTTTTTTAAAAAAATGAAAATTTTTTTAAATTAATAACTTAAATTAATCGGAAAAATTTTTTAAACCTTTTAAGTGTTACAAAAGATTAAAATTTGTAAATTGCCATAGGTCAATTCAAAAGATCAATATTAAAAAAACTTTTTTTGGGGTTTGAAAAATTTTGGGAAAAAAAAAAATTTTTTTTAAAAACATGGTTTCAATAAAAAATTAATATTTAAAATTAAAATTTAAAAGAACTTTTTAAAAAATTTTTATATGGTTTTTTTAATTATTTTTTTAATTTTTGAATGGGGAAATTTTTATTAAAAAAAAATTTTTCTTTTTAATTTTAATTTTAAAATTATTTAAAAAATGAATAAAAATTTTTTTTAAAGTTTCAAAAAAATTAAAAAAAATTAAGGGAAATAAAACCCTGGGAACTAGTTAAATTAGCAAAAATTTAGAAAATAAAAAAATTTTAAACTTTATTTTTAATAAAACAAAATTAAAAATTTGGGTATTTTTAAAAAAAATTTTTAGGGGAAAGGGAATTATATTCAATTTAAAAATTTTTTTTACAAAAAAGAAATTAAAATTTGAAAAAAATTACATAAGTATTTTAATTAATTTAAAAATAAATCCTTTTTAAAAAAATTAATTTTTTTAATTTTTAAAAAAACAATCCTTTTTTCCAATTTAAAAATTTTTTAAAAAAAATTTAAAAAAAAAAAAATTGGTAGATTTTTTTTTAATTTTAATTTGGGCCCCTTTAACAAATCATTTAAAAAGAATTTTTAAAAAATTTTGATAACCAAAAAAGTTGTACGGGAAACCCCATGTAAAGGAAAAATTAGAAATTTTGGGAAAAAGGTGGTTTTTAAAGATAAAAAATAAAACAATAAAAAAATAAAAAGGATTTAATAAATTTTTTTTAAAATTTCTAAAAAAAAGTAGGGTTTTTCAATTTAGATTTTTTTTAAAAATTAAAAATTTTTTGGTTGAAAATAAATTTTTAAAATTTAAATCAAAAAAATTCCAAAAAAATTTATTTTATGTTGATAAGGGCCAATTAAAATAAATTTTAAATTTAACAAAAAAAAATAATAATTTTAAAATTTAAAATTTCCCAAAAAAAAAAAAAAGTAATGGGAAAAAAAATGTTTTTTTTAAAAATAATTTCACAAATAAAATTTTAAAAAACCAATTTTTAAACCAAAATTTAAAAAAAAATGTTACCTAGAAAAAAAAAATTTCAGATTTTTGGAAATCTTTTAACCCCCCCTTCAAAAATTTAAAAAATTTTAAAAAAGGAAAATTAAAAATTTAGAAAGATTTTAAAAAATTTTTTTTCCATATGGTTTTTTTCCCTTTTTAATTCTAGAATTATTAAAATTTTTAAAAGTTTTTAATTTAAAAAATTTTTTCTCAAAAAAAAAAATTTAACTTTTAACCCGATTAAAAAGGAAATTTTTTTTTAATAGAATTTTTAAAAAATAAAAATTAAGGGGGGCCACATAATTTTTAAATTATTTACTTTTTTTTTAAAATTACCCTTTGAAACACTTATTTACTTAATTATTTAAAAAATTTTAAAAAAAAAAAGAATATAAACCCAAAATTTTAAATTTCCCCCGACATTTCCCCCCTCCTTTAAAAATTTTTTTAATAGGTAAAATTTTTGATTTAGAGATTAATTCAAAAATTAAGTCTTTTTAAAAAAGGTTTTTTAATTCCATATAAAAAAATTCTATAACATAATTTCTTTTCAAACAGAAATTTTTTTTAATTTTTATTTAAAATATTCTTAACCCCAAAAAATTTAAATTAAAAAAAAATAAAAAAATTTTTTAAATTGTTTAATAAATTTTTAATTTTTTAAAATTAATTAACAAAATTTTATTATCTCTTTCTATTTGATTAAATCCCCCAAAAAAAAAATTTACCGGTTTTTTTGCTTAAGATTTTTTTAAATATTCCTTTAACTTTTAACCCCTTTAAACATTTAAAATTTTACAAAAAAAACCAAAAAATTTTTATCAAAACCCCCAAAAAAAATTATTTATTTTTAAAACTTTATTGTTTAAAAATTTTTAAAAATTTTTTTCCCGTTTTTTTTTAAAAAGGGGTGGGGGAAATTTTTTTTTTTTTTTTCCCCTTTTTTTTAAAAAAAAGAATTTGTTTGCAAAAATCTTTTTATTATCTTTTTTTGTATACTTTGAATTTTTATTTATTTTTTATATACTTTGAATTTTTTTATATACTTTAAATTTTTGTTTATTTTATTTGGTTTTCCTACCGAGTTGCAAAAGGGGAAGGTTGGCGCCTTAAAACTAGTCTAACCCACTTATTCGGTCCTAAGTCCGAAATTGCATTCTGACTCGCTAGGTTCTTTTTTATTGTTCCTTTTTAGTATTTTTTCGATCTTCATGTTTTGCTTTTATATTCTTATTACGTTTTTTCTTGTTATGTTCATTATCTATTATTTCTGTTTTTTGAAATATTATACAAATTTATTTTATATATATATATATATATATATATATATACATGGTAATTCGCTACCAAAACGACAATTTTGCAGGATGTGTAGGGGGAACAGGCACAACGCGGAATCACATAGAAATGCAGAGTCGCAAATGCCGTAGTTGTGAACTATGTGTGGTACAAAGATAATATGGACAACAAAATAACCAAATTAGTAACACATTAAACGGGTAGAAAATATTTTATTGATAGGCTTTACTACTAGAAATGTTTGAAATTACAATCACAAATTTTCGCAACAAGGAAGTTGCAGTTGTATGCAAACCGGTGGTTGCAGGTAACTTATTCCTTAACTTTGGGAGCAAACTTAAATCCAAATTATTTATCTAATTCATAAGATTCAAAGAGACTAATATTCACTCATTGTTCCTTATACAACCTCTTCATCGAACAACGGCATTTTTGTACAAATCCACACTCATTACTTTCCACATTATGGGTGGAAGCTAAGTTTGAAATTAACTTCAGACTGGACAAATTCCTAGTTACAAATAACTTTCTACTATTCAGAAGCTTCACCATTAATTTCTTATACTCCAATACCAGGGTTTAAATAGACTTTACACAATAATGTAACGAAGAATATTAGGGCTTCTCTGCAAAATCAGGTTTGGGGCTCCCAAGTTTGATTTTACAAAGGGTAGGTACTTACGGCAGTCAGGCTTTGAGCTCCCTAAATCCCTGGGCCCACTGCGATGCGGGAGTTGAGGGGTTTACGTTACTCCACTGCATTTACATTCGCATAAAATTAAGTCGTTTGTACGGAAAACTGTTTTTAATCATTATTCACAGCCAAAAAAAATTTTCTCCAAGAAGTTTAGTTGAAGTTATTTGGATAGAATCCGTCACAAGTTCATCTGGCTGGCCTGATAGTGGCGTTGCACGGTATTCCTTACATTTTCAAGGACTCCTCGAGACATTCTTGTGGTAGATGGCACGGAGCGGAAGGTTTCATGAAAACAGATCCTTCTGGAAGTCGTCATTTGTGATCTGTTTTCCGAGGTAGTAGTATGAACTCGTATTCAAACGAAACAACGACGACATGCTCAAAATGCATAAAGCTGTGGATTGTAATGTACACATCATTCGGTGGTTGCACCAGGAACCTTAACCAAATATGCATGTTACACATCACATGACCTATGTACGTGTGAATAGAAAAATACTTCAGTCTGGATCTAGCCACATGGAGAGTTTGGTGTACGAGAAGCCCACATTCCTTCATTTGAAGATATATTTGCTCGAATATCTGTAACTGCCAGGAGGATGCGTGATATACTGACACAATCCTCCAAAACGTAAAGAGTTCTATATAACACCACTGTCAGGCTTGTAAAAACTTCTGATTGTAATTTTTAACACAACTCTTGTTGTACAATCACATTCAATGAAATATTTTCTGTACCATTAATTTTTGCTGTTTTTGTTCTTCTTCTCTGTTTATTTGCATATTAGCTCACAACTACGGTATTTGTGACCCTGCATTCCATATCATTTTGAGTCGTCTGTGTACCCCGTATACACCCTTCAAGTTAGTTGATCTAGTAGCGCCACTCCCTGCGTGTGTATATATACATTAACTATTAATTATTTTATTTCTATTAACTGTTACGATTTTTTTACGCTGCGTGTTGACACTTTTTTACGAGAACTAGTGCATTCCCCATGAGCTTGTACCACTTTTTTTAGTACTATATCGGTGATACCAATTGCTGTAAGTAATTTTGACGTTCAGTTTCCTCCCCAGAGGAAGGGGGGGGCGTCTGAGCTCTGACGATGCGAAATTCAAAGGAATTTAACTTTTCCAACGGCACCTAAGCCAAACGGTCACTCCAAGAGATGGTTTACATGCCGCATAATCATACGACACGGCTGCTGTCGATTCTCTGCATTATGAAAATCCACCGAATTGGGTCGGGGTTGAACCCACAACCTTAGGTGCAGAAAGCCATCGACAAACCAACTACGCTACCCAGTCGACAATTCTTGCACTACTTAATTATTTTAATTCTATTTTGTCATACTTTTGCTAAGTGATACTATTCAGACATTCCCATACTTTCAAATTGTATTTGAATCCAGAATCTGGCTATAGCTTGTTTATTGTACTTAGATTTAACGCGGACTATGCATTTTTCAATGCAATTCTTAGGCAAGTTACCTTTTTCTTGTAATGAAGTTAAAATTCTGTTTATTATTTTCAATAGGTCTTTGCTCAGTATTATTAACAGAAAAAGGGAAGGTTGGCTTGCCAGAAAATATGCTTAACCCCACTTTTATATAAATTATTTTATATAAAATAGTTGTCCTAAGTCAGTAATGCTTACAATACTGTAGCCTTCAAACACGTATATAATTTTAAATTATAATATTTTTATAATTTCCGGTATATTCTTCCTAAAATCTTATGTCTGTTCTATTTTACAATTTCGGTTGTTTTTTTTCAGTTTTTATGAATATTCATCTCTCTATGGTAGAAAGTTTAAACTCTCTATATCTGTATATATATATATATGTGTGTGTGTGTGTGTGTGTGTGTCAATCAAAACAACGATGCGTATATTTCTAAATGAAAATAATCAAAATAACCAAATACTTGTTTTATTATATTTTGAATAATATAATAATAAAAAAAAAACACAGAAAAAAAGGGGAAAAAAATCACCAATTTTTTTTTGCAAGTACTGCAAAGTAAATCCATTTTAAAATTACTTTTAGAAATGCAGAGAAAATTTGAGGGAGGCAGGATTGTTTTAAATTTTGTACTATTAATGCCATTGCTGGGATATTTCTGATTTGTTTCAAGATTCCTCGTTACGGTTGGCATACCTTCTTTCTTTTATCGCATTCTTTGCATTTCCTACACCATTATTTTCTTTCTGAAGCGTGTAAATAGGTCCTACGTTGCGTTGCGGTTTAGCAAATTCCAGCAAAACAGTAAATGCCTTTTTGTGTAGAAAGTAAATATCTTCCGTTGACTATTAACTTGAGTATTTGAATGAATCTTTACTTTTCAGAATAATTTGTATTGATGCCTCTGCGCCTTTAAGTTAGTGATAAATGTCTGAAAAATAATATTTTAATATTATTAGTGTAGAAGGCAATCACATTTAAAGCTGTTTAAAAGGATATCGATTAAAGTGTCTTCAGATTTTCTTTATTTTTTTTATATCGGTTGTAGAGTGCAGAATTTAAAAGTAAAAAGAAATCAGATGCACACCAAAAGATACGTGGCGCATTACATTACTTTATATTTAGATCTCTTTTGAAAACAAGTTTTTTTTTTCTATTTATTTATTGTTCTAGATAAGAAGACAGATTTAAATAATTTAATTCGATATTTCTGTTCAGCTTAATTTATTTCTAGTAAAATTTTTAAAACATAGATTACGTCTTAAAAATAAAAACATCAGTAATGCTGGTTTGTGCATAAATTTAGAAATGCAAATTTAATTAATAATATTTGGATTAATTATAATGTACTAGGAATCCCAGTGGCTGAGTGGATAGTGCATCGTGCTTCTATGCCATCAGCCCGAGGTTCAAACCCTGGTCTGGGCAAGGTTGAATCAGCCTTCCATCCCTTCAGTGGGTCGATAAACGTGCACCAAGCTTGTTTGGGAACTTAACACTGGAGGTTTCGTGTCAGAGTGACCACCTGACCGGAACATCTGCTCATGCACCTCAGGGTCCATGGTCGCATATACTGAGTTCGGCACAGGACTTGTCCCCGAAGGGCTGTTTCGCCACTGAGTTAAGTTATAAAGTACTAGTTGAAAAGTTAAGTACATAAACTGTTTGTCCAGTTTCCTCTGACATGTCTATTAAGAAATATTGTTCCTATAATATTTCTTAATGTTCCACTTAGAACTTTAACTTGAAAATATCATATAAGGAAAAAATGACTATGAATTTTAATATAAGCATTAAGAAAAAAATTTTAAAAATATAAATTTTCTACTCTATTAGGAATTGTAGGTGTTAAATCTGAGGTTATGTTATAAAACATCCACTTGGTTTTATTCAGAAGGATCAAAATCATCAATAAGAAGAAAGTATATAAAAATAAAATAGAGAAAACAGGTTCTAGCTAGAAGTAGGTGTAATTGAAGTTATAAAAAAATAAGGCAAGTTGTGTACGTAAGTAAAACTAACATTTCTAACACATACTATTAATATACACTTCAATTATTTCATTAAATTTTCTTTCACTTAACATTAACTGATTTTTACGACGAATATAGGAAACAAATTGGGAAAAAAATTACAGTAGGAGTAGAATGGTTGATTGTACTCAAATGCGAAAGACGTATTGTTTAAGAGACAACATGAAAAGTTGCACACAAGGAAACAAAATAGAATCAAGGAAAAATTCTGCCTCTGAAATAAAACAAATAACCTGAGAAAAACGGTTAATAAAATAAAACACAATTCAGTTTGAAGTCGGATAAACACTTGTTCTTGAACCAATGAAATAATTCACAAAAACAGTATCATTTCCTTTGAATGAGTTTCGCATCACTAGTCGTGCAGACAAGTAATGGAAAGAAAATAATTTGACGTTGATTCTGCTTAAAAAGTCAAAGCCTCCAAAAAAGAAAGAAAAAAAAGAGAAACGTAAGACACATAAAAATACTCTTTCTCTGATCATGGTGATTGAAATGAATCTCTGAAGTTACGAATGGTTTGAATTGAATATACGCTTCGATACTTTTTTCGGTTGATAATCTTTAAAGTTCTTAAAAAGAAGACCGAAAAAGTTGAATCACAAGCTTTAGTTAGCGATAATAGCCAAGCTTGGATTTTGTAGAATTTTACTTGAATTAAATTCTGAATATTTACGCTGGATTTCCTGTGAATATGAAAAGGTATGACATTCAGTAAAAGGACAATACACAGTCTGTAACTGAAACTCGAAAACGGAATTTTATAACTGAATGACTTTGTTTGTATATAGAGTATATTCATTAAAAACTTGGTCACACTTGCCAAAGAGAAATTTTATTCAATAAAATGAAATATGCATTGCATATTTCTTTCATTTAATAATTTATCGCATTTTGACTGTTATAGTTTTTATTTATATAGTTACTTTTATTATTTAAATTATCAGTATAAACATCTTAGATTATTTTAAATCTTAGAATTGCACAAAACAAAACATTATGTTCCATAAATAAACGTAGTTTTTGTGAGGTTTTGATGAATGAAGATTCATCATCAAAAAATAAATAAGCAGTTTATTTTTATCCTTTCTATACTACCAACATAAGTTGTAACTAAACATGAGTGATCCATTTTTAGCATGTTACTATTTATGAATTAAGATGCTTATAATTTAATACAGATACTCAGCTGGATTCCTTGAACTCGAACCACAAAATACCTAATCCTTTCTCTGGATAAACATACAATTCAGATATAAATTGCAATTTACTAGTGCCAACACATCCAAATTGCTATCTTCCTCGTCGAATTCAATGCAGATAACTTTAAACTGCAGTTCTTCTTTACATAAGTCCTGATTTCTTTTCAGAACAAGGTCTTAAATCAATTAATTTATTAAAAATATTTCTCCTTGCTGATTAGTAGTAGAGTTTGAAGATAACGTGTTACAATTACACTGCTGGCCACCGTAAATGCAACACCAAGAAAGACAAGACATAGCACAACAAAATTTATTTTGTAGATAACATGTTTACCAAGAATCAAATAATTAAATTTATGGACTTCTTTGAAGTGTAGTTAATGCCAGAATTAGTAGCCAGAGCAGCCGCCATTGTTGGAAATCACCGCTGCCACACGCCTTGGCATTGATTCAAAGAGACTTTGGATGTGTTCTTGGGGTACAGCAGACCAAGCAGTTTCTACACGTTGCCAAAGTTTATCTGGTGTGGCAGCAGGGAGTGTAATCTGGGTCAATCGTTGAGCAAACATGGACCACATGTTTTCTATCGGTGAAAGATCCGGAGAGCGAGCCGGACAGGGAAGCAATTCAATCTGTTGATTGACGAAGAAACTTTGGACAATGCCTGTCACGTGTGGTTGTGCATTATTCTGCTGAAATATGGCTGTGGCCAAGCCCTGAATCTAAGGAATTACAACTGGCTCCAACACCTCGGAGATGTAACGCTGACTATTTAATGTAGTAGCAATGCGTACTAGAGGAGTGCGAGAGTGATAGGAAGTTTTCTAGGGAAGTTATCTAGCTCGTTGAAAAAGAAGGATGAGAAGCAATACTGTGCCAAAAAGTCACTGGGCTTAGTTCAAAATACAAATGTAACATTAGTTTCACGCGTTACTATAAAATTATCCGAACAGGTATCAATTATTTTTCCATTTTGTTATTTGAATCAACTTTTGACTTAATTTTAACTAAAAAATCTACGTCAGACAAATTATTTACTTGTCAGCATATGAAAAAATTTATATGGAAAAACTTAGTCTTGTTTATTGTGTCATTGCGATGATTTTTTTTTCTATTTATTATTTGCATCTCTGAGAATATTTTGTTTTGGAAATGTAGTGAAAATGTGAAAATTAATTGTATATGAACTATAATAAATGCAAATTAATAAGATTTCCCAAGATGTGTCTTTTATTCTCTCATTTAAGTAAATTTATCTTGAAGATTTCCCTACAATTAAATTTTTCTCTAGCCTCATTTCTGTGTTTGTGCTGTATTAAACAAGTAATAAAAAAATCAATTTCTATTTTGAACGGATGAATAGAAAATATTTTATTAAAGATTGAAAATTTGAATAATCTGCATATATACAAATAAAATATAAATACTGAGAGAGTGGACTAATAGTAGGAATTCAAAAAAGAGTATGATTTGTCTACATTGCTGTAACAATGCACACCCGGTTCGGCTAGTTTGGATGAAAAACAGGTTTTCGATGCCAACTTTTGTCTTTGTTTTAACAGTTACATTGTTTCAACAATAGAGACAAATCTAAGTTGGCGTCAAAAATCGGTAATTAAATTAATTACAATTAATTAATTAATAAATAATTGAAAAAACTGTTATATAACATCAAGTGTCATCCACTACAAGATTGAAAAAAAATTATTTGAACTTGATTGGATGAATATAAAGTATTTTATTAACGATTGAGAATTTGAGCAATATAAATATATAAATAAATAAATTTTTAGAGAGAGTGAGCTAACAGTAGAAATTGAAAACAAATAATATATATTTTTAATGACAATTCCTACTTTGAATGGATGACTATAAAGTATTTATTGCGATTGAAAATTTAAGTAAGATAAATATATAAATAATAAATATATAGAGAGAGTGAGCTAATAGTAGGAATTGAAAAAAGCACGCTCCTTAGACATTTAGTGTATGAATTTTTCTTTGTTTAATCATGGTCTATATTTTTATATTCACAGTATAGCAAATCATTATTATTTTAAATTTTGAATTCCCTTAAAATTAAAAATAAATTAAGATTATTAGAGGCTAATGAATTTTCAAAAGTTTTCTGTAGTACAACGCAATTTGTTGTAATATATATTAATCAATTTATAACTGAAGCAAAGAAGGTCAATAATTATTCTTAGAAGAGTTATGGATTATGAAAAATTATTATTTTTATCAAAATGAGAGATTTATATATCCCGAACTTAATGGCTATTTGTACACATTTATAACACGCTCAAAAGTGAATATATATCACTTTATTGATTTCGGTTATTCAATACTTTTTCCGATATAGCACTCTGAAAATTAGTGTTTAATAACGCTTGAGAAAAATAAATAATTGTATTTTATTGAATTAAAAATTACCAATATTATTTTAACATTTATTTTATTTTTGGCAATATATAATTTTATAATTGAATTAATATTTTTGCAAAATGTGAAGGTCTTGCACTGCATCATTAGAAATTATTTGTATTTTTTTTCTTTTTTTATCATTTCAAGATTTTAAAATTATGGGTGGCGTGGTTGTTTTGTCGCTAGTCATCTGCACCCAAGGTTGCAGGATTGACCCCGGCCCAAGTCGGTGGATTTCCTTGATGAGAAAATAGACAGCGGCTATGTCGTATGATTATACGGAATGTAAAAGGTACTTAGAATACCTTTTTGACTTCAGTTCTCTAGGCAAAATTAAATCCTAGTACAGGTTCGCATCGTTAGAGTTCAAGTGCCTCCTTCTAGGGAGGAAACTGTTCGTCAAATTACCTGCGGCAATTGGCATCCGCCGATATGTTGCAGCACTGAAAATGCATACCATCTTCTGAGGAATGTACTAGGTCTTCAATGGAAAAAATTCAATCCACAGCCTATTAGAAATACCCCCCCAAAAAAAATTAAAATTGAATTATAAATTGATTTTTCTTAAAAAAATATTTTCTTAGTAAATGTTTTATAACCTTCTTACTGCTTCAGAGAGTGATGTTAATAAATAATCAGTTAATCCATCCATCCATAAATATCTTAGTGAACAAATGAACTAATTATTTAAAATTAATGAATACTGATATTTTTTTGCAACATTTAGAATGGAACATTTTAAAACATCCTATGTCAGAAGAAAACCTGATAAACTGAAATCATATTTATTTTAGATAATAATAATTTTAATGGAAATCAATGTGATAAGCTAGAACTGTTTCATTTTTTAAGCAGAAGTTAGATCTTATTTTAAAATCAAAATGTCTTATGAATTGATTATATAGGAATCTGTATATATATATAGCTGTTTCTCCTTGTATAGTATTTTGTTTTTAGTGCAGCTTATATATGGATATCAATAATTAAGCATCCATTTCAAATAGTTTAAGATAAAAAAGCATTATGCATTACATACAATTTTTCATAAAGCTATTTGCTTGTTAGACTGATTATTATTACAATAGAAAGACTATTGTGACTTAAGACAAATTTAAGAATATTTATTAAATGAAATACTATTTATAAGTGCCACCACATTTTTATGTTCAATTTTACCAATTAATTCCATTATCTAACCAGGCAAATGTGAATATTTTCAAAGTTCCATTACGGTTTGAATTGGTATTACCTTGCAAAATTTATGTCATCTCTAAGTAACACACAACCTGAAAATAACTTAGGCTAGTGACAATGCGTAAATATTTGTAAAAATAAATATTATTTGTTGGTAATAATTAGTTGCAATAAATTAATGACAAATATGACATTAAATGATTTTCGTAATATACATCTATATTTAGTGACAAATAGAAATTTATAGGTCACAAAAATGTGAGGATTCAATCACATTTCATTACTTCTCAACCTAATAAGTACTTATTAAATATATATTTAGACTTTTTTTTTTTAAACAAGCTAAAATAAAAAAAAAAGTTAGAATACATTTCTGACGGATCTCAGCTATGTTCCTCTACCCCAATTAAACACATTTCCTAAAAATCTGAACAAATAATGGACAATATGATATCATTTTTTTGCATCAAAAACCGAGCATAACGTATGGAAATTACAATAATTCTAAAATTATTTCTAAGTTATTTTCCAAGTATATATATGCACTGAAGTTCCACTAAATTAGGAATATTAACCTAGTAACGAGTTGGGCCTCATCTGGCCTTGATAACGGTTGCCACACGACAAGGCATTGATTAAACAAGTTTCTAGAAACGTTTCACGTGAATGACTTGCCAAATATTAGCTAAAGCTGTCCATAATTCAGTAAAGTTCGTTAGTGCTGTGTAATGGTCTTACACACTTTGTTCAAAATCATTTCGAAATGACCAATATGATTTAAGTCTGAGCTTCTAGGTGGCCAGTTTATGACAGAAAAGTCAGAGGAATGCTCATCCAACTATCCAGTAGCTAAGCGGGAATTGTGAGAGGTACAGTTTTCTTCCTGGAAAACTCCATTATCGTGTGGATAACAGAACAGCATAAACGGATGTAGGTGATCACCCATCCACTCTAATTACCGAATTGCATTGAAGGAGGTTCGTACATGCACCAAAGATCGAAAAAAACGGAGACACGATAAAACACTCCAGACCATGATTGAGCCACCATGCCCTTGAACAGTTCCAACCTACCATGAAGGTTCCATGGCTTCATGAGACTGACTCCATATTCTCAGCCTCCCGTCGGCGTTAAATAGTCGGAATCGAGACTAATCACTCCATGCTACTTGTTTACAGTCTTCTACTATCCAGTCTCTATGCTTCCTTGCCCAGGCAAGATGTGTAGCCCTATGGTGAACATTGAACAGTGGTACTCTCGTAGGTCGACGGCTCCCAAACTCATAGGGTGAAGCGAGCGTTGTACACAGTCCGTTTACTGACTGTGTGACTTGCACAGTCATTCAACTGGAAGTTAATTTGATCTAATGTTTGGCTTCACTGGCTACATTCAATACGCCTAAGCCGCTTCTCACCATGCACTCTCTGCTAAGACTAATTGTCCTTTGCAGTTTGCCCTATCGCTAGTTTTTGTCCACCATCCATGTATTTTATTGGTATATTCCTGACATTGTCGACCCTGAAATTCCTAACTGTCTGATGGTTTAGTTTAGTTAGAAATTGAATGGCCCATGCGTCGTTGATTTACGATTTGACCGTGGTCGTAGGCGTCTAAATCGGGGCGTTTACCCATACTGGCAATTCTAGCCACTAATTTGGAGCCACCACAGTACGGTTATATAGTTGCAACAACACAGTTATTTGCGCATAAATGATGCGCAGCGCTACACAATTTGCATAGCCCTTTCTATTCCTAATTCAGTGGCACTTTAGTGTATATGTATATATAGTTTTATAAGTTTATATGTGAAATAATCAGTACTTATAACGAAGATACATTAAGCATGAAACTAGAATTGAGTATCATGTCCTAAAAGAATTTAGTGCCAATGAACAATGCCTATTGAACATAAAAAGTATTGTCTGTTTGTAAGTTGAAGGCATTTTGTAAGTAATGTGCGTTATGTATACAACAACAGGAAGATTAATATTTTTAGGTAGAATATAAGTCGTTTGTTTTTGCTTTGTTTTTGCTTTGTTTTTTGTTTTTACATAGTTACATTTAATTCAGAATTGCACTAATAGATATAGCCATTTTTAATAAAAAACATAATCAATGATGCATATTTTAATACAATTATTTCTAAACTGTTAAAATGGCTTTTTTAATTTCCAGATAAATATATTCTACATGTAAAATATTTATATAAAAAATGAATGTAAGAATTAATTTTTTGTACAGGAAAATAGTAATAATCCATTTTAGAATTTATTTTTATTTTTAAACATAAAGTAATTGAAAAATATTTTGACTACTTCCAAGAAATTAAAACTTTTAGTTTTATTATTGCTCCCAAAAAAGATCATTATTATTTCACTGAGTTTCAAGGAAATTTCAATGAGAAAAAAAAAAAAAATATTAAGGTATTAAGAACCTCGAATAAGCAATATATTCTGCATCCTTAAAGAGTGAAACAAAAACACTTCAAAATAAATTATTCAGTAATGAAATGAAACTAAGAATTGAAAAAAAGCTAAAAATATGTTGAAGGGAAACATATTTGAAAAGATTCAGAAAATTTAATATTTCATATAAATATTATTCCTTTTAGAAAAAAAAATGCTTCGTAAACTATTTAAATTTATAGATTTGTTTTGCATTTTATTTAAGACATTAAAATATTTACATCGAAATTTGGCAATATTTTGTTGAAATTGAATCCTTAGTGTTAAATAGTTCGAATATAAATATTTGAAAACTTAAATAGATGTATTCACATTTTCGAACATTCGACAGCTCTATTTATATTCCGATTTTTGTATTCAGAAAATTTTTTGTGCGTGACACGCTTTATAATTAAGAATTAATTCTATGGATAAAGCAAAATGAATTTCATGAAAATTAAATTCTTAATCAACCATCGTTCTCTATTTTTAAATATTGATACTTGTCATGAACAATGACATGTCAAACAAACAAATATATATATATCACGAGGATTGAATAAAGTTTGTTAACTTCTTTATAATTTGCTAATAGTATACTTTAAAAGAAATTGTAGTAATACTTTTAAAAAAAAATAAGTACTTCATTATAATTTTGAAATGAGCACATTTTAGTTGTTTTTTATTGCAAAATATATTTTTATTGCTTATATTTACACATGGACGATGGAATGTAATTTATTTCATGAAAATAAGTAAGGCATTTCGCTCACTTACGAAATGAAACATAGTTAACCAGATTACAAATCTAATTAGATTTTTGACGGGGGATCTATATATATATGATACAGACATAACACATATCATGAACATGATTACTTTCTTGAAATAGAAAATAAAGTTTTTCTTGTTCATTTTATCTTGTAGTTTAGAAAAAAAATATACAGATAATCTTTTAATATTCAAATGAAACAAAGTTGTTATGCCAAGCCTACTAAAATATAAATCAATGTATTGAGTTAATGATTTTTTTATTTATAAACGTCACACTCTGAAGGCAATATATGACTATTTATGAAGAATCTTTTGATTTTGAACTATGGTCAAGTGACAAGGATACAACCTAAGATCTTCCACCCGAATTGGCAAACTTCTACTCTTTGTCAATACAAGAAATTTGATCCTCGACAAATTTAGCCTTCATTAGACACTAGGCACAATGAGCTTCATAACAAAATCCAAAACTTACAATTTTTAATACAATTGGAATCTCTCTTAGCAATTTAAAAATATATATTCCTTTATAAATTTTCCATTTGTCATAAACTTTTGTATTTTTTTTACATCTTCTAAAATACCACTTTGAAAATAAAAAAGGACTTCAGGGCATTTCATAAGTTAAAAATGTATTTTGCTTTACTATATCACTCATTAATTGTGCTGATTCTTAAAAATTTATTTAAAAAGAATGGAAGAAAGTAATAATGTAAAGGTAGTCTTTCAGAAGATATGTTTGTTAAAATAACATTACACACAATTATCACAATGGACAATATATTAATAATCCTTCATTTTTAGCGGGATATATTCGAATATAATTAGCACACAACCAAGTGTAGAGAAATATATGTCATATTATATAATCTATTGCTCATTGTCTTAGAATTATAAAATGGTCCACACATTTTAAAATTTTGCTTTTAAGAAACACGTTAAATGATGCTTAGAAAGAGTTATTGTTCAATAATTTAAAAAAAAATAATTGATTAATCAATTTTCGAATAAAGAATTATTCAAATGCTAAGCCGATATACTACGAGCCTACATATAGATGGAATTTGACAATTTCTCTTCAGCAAATAATATAAGTATTAAACTCAGAAAATATTTTCTACAATTCAAAGGCATTTCAAAGTGTTCTCCACATTTGTATTTACATTGTGAAATGACTCACTAACTGTAATTGGGTTTTCATCGTTGAATATAGTACATGTTTTCCAAGTTAGACACTACATGTTCTTCATTGAAAGAAACTAGATTCTGTATCAGTTTGCCATCACCTGTACACAAAAACATGAACTATATGTTAAATCTAATAGTTATGTATAAATTGGCCAAGCTTTACTTTTTTAATGTTATTCTTGTGTTTTTTAATGTTTTTACAAAATCAAAACTGAAACATACATTTTTGGAAACAGCTTAAGATTATATCAGTCAAAGTGCCCTTTATATATATATATATACTAAATTATTGTGGATAGTAATTCACAACAAACTTACTTAGTTACTTGTATTTTATAACATGCTATATAAAAATGGTGGTTTAAGATAAATGATTATAAGAGAAATGAATTGAATAATATGAACAGTAATTTAATATTTAACGTTTACGTATTTGCTATTTATTTTATGTTTTAATCGATGCATTTTAAAAACTAACTGCATTTTATTGCAAGCATGATTTGGGGCAGAAAAAAAGGTGCTTGAATACTCAAAAATAACTAAAATATAATGGAAATACTTTCAAATTTCTAAAACTGTAATTTCAGGGATAAATTTCTATTATATATTACATATACTATATTTAATTAAAAATATTTAGACTTAGACATATTATTTACATTTAAAACAAAACTAACATTTAAATTTCCAAACAGATTATATTTAAAGAAATTACAAAATTTATACACAACTGTTCTTATTTAAGTTATTACTAATAATACATATATTCCTTATACCCAAGATATTTAAAACATCTTGATCATTCTTCAAAAGATTTTCTGCAAATTAAATAAAGAGTCATAGTAATTTATCTTAAAATTATCCATATTTCAAACATTGCTTCACAATTTTGAAAATTATACGTCATACCTATCCACAAAATCATGCGCACATTTGATCAAAATAGATAAACTCAATCCATGAATCGATGATCCAAAGTGGAGCTACCAAATTATCCTCTTAAGTTATAGAAGTTCTCGGTTGCATTTTAGAAACTTCCATTTCTCCCATTAAAATTCGATCAGCTCAATTTCATCCTGGGTTTCCCATTACTCTCTTTCGCAGTTCGATACAGAAAACTTGCAAATGATGGGCTCCATGATGAATGAATTGCGGTTAAAATCGACTAGAGTGTAAAGGAGAATTCCATTCGATGAAATAAATATAAAACAAAATAATTTTTGGGTGATGCATTGTAGGACATACCACTAAATGTTCAAATACATAATTTTAAATAAAATTCTTTTATAATTTTAAAATATTCTACTTAATTTGAGTTAATTATTTTGTTTGTTTATTTGGAAAGACTATATGTCGTGTCTAAATGGAGAATAATTTTGAAGTTGTTGACTGTTTCGCTTATTTAGGTTCTAAGATTATCAATAAGAACGATTGCACTACTGGAATCCAAAAGAGACTTACAATATGTACCAAATATATTAATACAATACGAAAATAAATGAAATTGAATGTAATAGAAAATATAGGCTCAATTGCTTAAAATCTTTCTAAGACCAGTATTAATTTAAGCAATCGAAACTTGGCCCATGTCTCGAACGTATAAAAGAACTTGATAAGTATCGACAAAAGGAATTATTTTTATTTGAATTATTTTTGGAGGAATTCTAGAAAATGGCACGTGACGAAGTTTAAATTTAGAATATCATTCATGTAAAGAATACGACAACGCTAACTTCAACAAAATACAACGATCAAAATTCAAACGCCCCGTTTTCAGAATGGACGAAGACTGCACCACTAAAAATGTCTTCAAGGCCCAACCACTTAGCTCAGGGAAGAAAAATCAGGTCTGATCTATGATGGATTGAGGGTCTAGAATAAAACCTTCTAGTTTTGAGTACTAAAAATTAAAGAATACTGGTAGGTAGAAAAGTAAAAGGTGGAACACGCGAAGATTTGCCTATAGAAGACTTCTTGAGAAAGATAAGGCCCCCACTAATCTGTCTAGCCACTGAGGAAGAAACGAAAATGTTGCGTTTATATTCTGTTATAATTACATTCAGTGCGATGGATGTGCTCTCCAATCCATCAGTGTTCATAAGTTAGAAGGAAAATTAACCATAGTGAAATCAAATATAATATATTAAACCCGCGATCACTCGCGCGGGGTGTTCTGTACACCCCAGCAACAAGAAAATCCTCCCAGGATTCTTAAAAGAATGTGCAGAACCATGATTTTTTCTGTAGCTGCCCATTTTAGGTAATTGAACCTTCAGGCTTAATGCATTCCCTTTTTCTTGAATGATTGGAATGTAATGACCTTCAAAAGTTTATCTCGAGGGCTGAGAACTCCAGCGAGAATTTGAGTATATGTTTACAGTCTGCTCTGAATGCTTGGAAAATGATTAAAATATATTTTTTCTACTTTCTACTATCATTATCTCATTATTTATAAAGTATATTTATTACTGGTATAGACATTTTATACTGGTTTATGTAAAAATATGAAATTATGTCTTTTAAAATGAAAATTTCGTATGTTTAGTTTAAATTAATGTTAGTCTCATTTGTATGCAATAAATTTAACAATTTTATTTGTAAAGCACAAAAAATATCTTGTACTTTATAAATATGTATCATAATGACTTAATTTTATTTCCATGATTAAATACACGTGTTAAAAGTTTGGGGTGTTCTCTACACCCCGCGAGTAACGACGGTAGAAAAACAAGCGCGAGTGACCGCGGGTTAACAAGTCTCAACATCCTAACAAATCTCAACAACCCAGGTTAGAAAATGCACTTTTAAGTAGTTATTGGAGCAAAAACGAGGTAGACGATATTTAGTATTTAATTATGAATTGAATCACCTACTCTTCAAACGTCTTGGCAATACACGTTCCAAATAATCGATTGTCCGTTTAAATATAATATACTTTAATCCGACACTATTCCAATTTAAATATCTAATTGACAAAATCATCAATTTGAAATACTAAGAAAATAATCTACAAGCCACACTCGACTCTCTTTCTATTACGTTACCAACTTCTATTATCTAGCTCCTAATCTCTCTCTCACTATCGAACCTAAATTTAATACTTAAATGCAAGTCTTGATTTACCTAAGTAGTATTTTCTTTTTCGGCAGAAAGTTTTCAATAGAATAATATTTAAAGAAACAGTTTTTCCTCTCCAAGATGATTAGTAGGAGGTCCGTGACTAGAGCTGTTACATCAGTACCATGATTTTAAACCTTATCGTTTCATGAAGGATCTACCTAACTTAGGATTAAGTTAGTACAGTGTTTCTCAAACTGTGGGGAGGGATCCCTTGGGGGGGGTGATAACTCTACAAGGGGGTGCGAGCATATCGAAATTAAAGGTTTCAAAATTAATTTACGGGAACGAAGTAAGAAAAATACTTTCTGACATAATAAAAAATGCACATTTAAATTGATATAATTTATAAATATCAGCTGGCGATATACTTCATCAAAAATAACAGTTTCCAATTTGAACGTTCATTAACTAAATAAAAAAAAAAAACATTCTATTTAATTTGCTGTAATCCCACGATGATAGAATTTTTTATTATGGTTTCTTTTTAAACCTAAAATACTACTCTTTCAGGGAAAAAAACCAAAATTCAGACCCAGAGAAAAATTCTAGGAAGATAAATAAAATCAGCACTGTTATTATTATTGAGATACTATACATTAGCTATTGAAAGAAAAGGAAGACTTATTCACTTTTCACCCAGGAAGCAGATTTGTTGATCATCACCTTAGAATCACCTTAGAATTTATTGGTAGGATTAGTTCTGCCCTTCTTTTATGTTTTTGGTTTTATTTAGGGAAGTTGTAAATATTATATTTCTGCTGTGTTTCTTTTCCATGTGAAAGAGTTATACGATATTTGGAAAAGCACAGAGAGCAGCACTTAGAAGGATTATTTGGCTAAGATTCATTTTTATGGATATTCTGAATTATATTAAAGCATGATGAAATACGCGTTTTGCACAATTCTTCTTTTAGAACTAACATCCATTTTCATATTGAATACACTTTAAAACCGGGAGTGATCACGCGGGGCTCAAAGTCAAAGGACAGCAAAACTGCAATAATTTGAACAAAATATGACGGTTTTGCTTGCAAATATCATTCCTGTAATGATAGTGAAAAGTATCTGCAATTTGTGTTCCTTATTAAGGTTAAGTAACTTTGAAACATTTTAGTTCAGTTTTAATGGATTTTTTTCTCAAATTATCCAAGAAAAAATGGAAAGACCTTGAAAGTAGGTAAATATATTTTCTCTTAGTTAAATTATTCACTAGAATTGTGATTTTTATCGCGTTCAATAAAAATAGTTGCAAAAAAAACAAAAAAACAAACATTGGGGTGACTTAGTCACTTCGCGCGACTATTAACGTTAGTATCGAGTTCGCACTTTTCTCTCAGGTTAAGTCTTATCGCTCTAAATATTAATGCCAAATGTGATGCATATGATAGAGAGCAACATAGACTAGACTATTTTTTAATGGCATCTATACTTTTAGAAATGGATGATGGAAGAAATAAATTTTTAATTAAATATCATTTTGCAATCTGTTCCAATTTAAAAATTAGAGAAAAGAAAAATAACATCCTAAAAATTATCCTATTACTTAAAAGTAATTTGTTTAAAATAAATATTACTTAAAAGTAACAAATACAAAATTTAATACTTATCTTGTTAATTTGTACGGTTTGTAATTAAGATCGTATTGTAGCTTTAGAGTCAAAGCACGTTATTATTGAATAAGGGGGGGGGGGCGATAAAAAAAATTATGATTGAAAATTGGGTCACCAATAGTGAAAGTTTGAGAAGCATTGCGTTAGTAGATTAAAGAATGTTGAAAACAATATAAAATATAAATAACCATACAGATATAATGCGCTGTATTTTATCTGACCCCTTGAAAAGTTATGATTAAAATGTCAATATTACTGTTCATAATAGCGTTTTTGAAACTGTGGGGTGAACCCTAGAAGATGGTATTGATAGCCCTACACGGTGAGCACGAACTTATTCAAAAATCTAAAAAAAAGATAACTTATATGACTATTAATTTAAAGGAAGCACACAAAACAACGTATTCAATTCTTCATAATAAAAAATAATTTACACATCTACTCTGATATAATATATAATATTTATAAATGTATTTCTTACAGTACTGCACAATGTATTTTTTAATTAATTTATCAATACTAACAACATAATACTCTTATATTTTTAACTACTAGACTAACATAACAATTGTCCTATTACTTAAGAGTAACTTCCTTAAAATATCTAATACGTAAAAGTGTAACATATACAAATGTAATAGTTATCTTGATAATTAGTGTGGTTTATAATTAAGGTCTTATTGTAGCATTACGTCAAAGAATATTATTATTGTATTTAATACATTGTTAGTGTATTGGGGGTGGGGAGGGCGAAGAAAAATTTCATTAGAAATTGGATCACAAATACTGAAAGTCTTAGAATCACTGGTTTATAAATCACATATTACACAGGTAAATAAGAACATGATATATTTATCAAATTTATATGTTTAGTAGCAATATTTTTTATTAACTAACAAAAACTTAGAAATAACTCTAACTCGTAAAGTTAAATGGGTGAATTACTAAACACTGAAAATTTGGCATTTATGGTATTCGAAATATCCCGTGACTATACAGTAAATGATATCCGAAATTTCTTACATTATAATAAATGAACTTTATTTACCAGAAAAGATGGAAACTATTGTATTTATTTCATATACGGAAAGGTGTCATAAGACTTTTTTTATAAAACAATATATTTCAGAGTGAACATTTTTTTTTTCTTTTTAAATTGCTACAATTAACATTTGCTTACGAATAAATGTCACGGCAGCATTGACAAGTAATGATTTACTCATGATGAAATCATGTACACAACATTATATATGTCAGTTATTCTCAAATTATATTAAATCACTCATATGCTCTTTTTTATCCAAAACGGACAACCACCTTTAAATATTTAAGATACATGAATAAAAACTGAGGAAAGCCGCATAAAAAAATCTTATTTATTTGACAAAGATTACAATAATAATCATAAAAATCACTGTGTCTGACTGATATGAAGAAGCCCAATGTCATTAGCTACATATAGAAATTTGAAAGACTTGGGCCCCATGGCATTCTTCCAAATAAATGATGGAATCAAACCTAGTGTTAAAGAAATCGCATATGTAGCTATCGCGGTCATTGAAGCCAGCAATGTAGTCGCCACATCGCACTATGAATAGAGTATATTGGATGAGCCGCACGTGTGTATATATGCAAATACACATTATATGTTTCATTGTATGAAAATTCTTACGGTGTATTTCGCATTTGTATCTGTAAAATCAAATATGTTCACAAATTGTACGATGAAGGTGCAAAGGTTCGTAAAATCTTTGCACTTGAATTCGTTCATATTCTTATTAGAATGGTGGCTGGCGTCATTTGGGTAAGTATTCCATGAACTAACGAAATTCATCTTTGAATAAATGAGCAAGTCTATTAAACTGGGGAATACTAAATCCGTTTTTTTTTCGGTAGATATCTGTAATGATCGATATCCCTTAAGGAATCAATCAAAATAATATCAGATTTAGGCTTGTTAGATACGTGACATTTTGCATTAAATTAAAATTACTCTGCAGTTTTTCTATCTGTTTGATCCATTCAGTTGTGAGTTACAGGGTGTTAAAAATGGAAACAATCAAGAGAAAATTCGGTACATTTTACAGTATTTTTTTGATAAAGGTGAAAATGCAAGCCAGACGGCTGAAATTGTGAAAGGTATTTATGGTCAAATTACTGAAACAATCAATTACGTGCCAGTTTGGTTTCATCGATTCACTTCAGTACGTTCGTCGTCACTCCTCACAGAAATTATTGAAGTTTATCAGAAGGTTAAGAGTTGTAACATCGCCCAAGAGCTAAAAAACAAGAATAAAACAATTTTAAACCATTTGCTTAATGCTGGATTCAAAAACAGATTGGATGTTTGGGTGCCACCTCAATTTTACAAAAAAAGTAATGGATCGAATTCCATCAGTAAAGTCTTTATCGAACGGAATGAAATCAACCTATCTTTTAAGTGAATGGTGACTGGAAAGGGAAATGGGTCACGTACAAAAGAATTGTGCAAAACCGATCGTATTCAAAGCGTAGTGAAACACCTTAAACGGTGGCCAAATCAGAAAGTTTCTACTTTGAATTTGGTGGGATTGGAAAAGAATCCATTATTATGAGTTGCGTCCATGTGGTCAAATACTAAATTGGAATCTCTACTGTCAACAAATGAAGAGTTTGCAGCTAGAGATTGACCAGAATTAACCAAAATGAGAGATGGCGTCTTCCATGAGGACAACACTAAACCACGCACGTCTACATTGACTCACCAGAAACTCCAGGAGCTTGGATAGGAAGTTTTGATGCATCCACCGTATAGTCCGTTTCTAGAAACAAGCACCAAATCTGTTTTTTGCATTGAAAAATTTCCTTTGTGATAAGAAATTGGCATCAATAGAAGATTAAGGAACCCGATTGATAGAGATTTTCAACAATATGAACCAAGGTTTGTAGGAGAGAGGCATTAAGAAGCTACCTGTAAGATGGCAACAGATTATTGAACAGAAACGTGCATATTTGACCAAAACTGGTAGTTTAGAAGGTCACTTAAAAATAATGGATTTAATT
>BMAV01005713.1:71342-89988 GCA_019973955.1 Trichonephila inaurata madagascariensis | reverse complement strand
TAATTATATATTTTTATGTATTGCAGCCTCATTATATCTTTTTTTTTTGTTTCATGTATATGTGTGTCAGTAAAATACATACATTAGTATACCTAAAAGGAATATTTTATACATAATATAAAAATGCAAACTGACTTAAAGCAAAATAATATCATAATCTTAGAATATTGAAAGAATAGTGACAATATTCTACGCAAGCACTAAATAATAATAAGCAAAACATACAATCATTTTCAGCTTATCTTTCATTTGAGTTATTACAGCATGCAAATAATGAATTTTTTTTCTAACTATTACAAACATCTATCTAAAATTTGACTCAATACTCGTATATATACACACATATTAAGTCTGATTATTCTAACACTAAATTTGACCCCGAGTGCACTTCGAAATATTAATAAACAATGAGCACGTTTTGTCTAATTAGACTACTTTTCGAATTCAGAAATAGAAAATTTCGATAAAATGTTATTACTGGCGTTGATCTAACTAAAAGCTTTCTCGATTAATAACCTTAATGGACATCCTGTTCTGTGAAGCAAGTCGTGGAATGCGTCCCTCGTGAGTAATGTTCTTGTTTGTAACGCCAAATGGTCCTGCCTCGGCAAGATTTTATATCAACTCGCCGACCAAAGGCCAGGATAAAAATAAAGAAAGAAAAATTCAGAGTGAAAGATGTTCTACAATTTGTTGTTGCAATGACAGTGAAGGGAGCAATTCAGTTCATTAATTCTCACTGTGGTCGTCATTAATATTTATAAAAAGCGACAACATGGGTACATATTTAAAAGTCATTAATGCATTTAATAAATGTTTCAGCACCCTAAGCTTAAAAAGTGCCTATATTTAATATATTTTTTCCTTCCTAAAAATGAATCATTTTCGTACACATTGAATTTCATCCAGCACAATGTAAATCTACAGTGAAAACTGTATACAAACTTTAATAATATTTTTTTTTTCAAAGGAAGATGAGAGTTTTATTTGTTTCATTGGTAGCAACATGTTTTCTTCGCATTATTTTTTTGTTAAGTTTAGATAATGATTTATTAATTGAAGAAAAAATATGTAAATGTTGTCAAATGATAATTTACAGCATTATCGTTCATATATATGAAATAATGGATTTCTGAATGCTATTTCATGCTGCATGCTTCATGAATATAAATAAAAAAGCACTTTATTTATTTTTTGTGTTATTAAAATATGTACTCGTATGACAATATGTGTTTATTTATTGACTGTATTGTAAGCTGGTTAAACTGTTAAAGATTAATAATAAAATTTAATTATGGGATTTCTGACCTAGTAAATATTTTCTCTTATAGTTCAATGGAGACTAGATATGCAATAAACAACTAAATGTTATTAATCTTTATTTATAAAATTGCAGTTACAACTTTTTTGGGGGTAAATGCAACTTTTTTTCATTCTTGTTATAATGATCATATTTGGATATGCTTCCAGAACTTAGGAAAACAGGAACAACAAAATAACAGTTTTATTTTTTTCCACAAAATATTACAACTATCTATAAACAAAATTTAAAAGAAAAGATATATATTGTATAAGATAATTTTAAGAGTTAGATATTACTTTAAAGATTATTAGTTTAAAACAGATTGTGGCAGTTGTTAAATTAACTGTATGATGATACAACTGAAACAAATGAAAGACTATATATGACGAAAGACAAACGCGACTTAATTAAGAATATAATGGAATAAATAGGAAAATGTGTTGTTTCATTTACAATTATAATTATATATCTCTTCTATTCAAGGAAATTGAACCCAAACATGAAAAAGATGTTTCTAATACACTTTGAACTGCATTTGTCAGTACAGACACCAACTACACAAAATAAAATTGAGTCAATAAGATGGCAAGCAAACACCCAGGTAACTGGAGCCATGCTGACTCAAAACGTTTGGCACCAGAATAAGAATGCAGCATCGATTATGTAAAACTGGCGATCAAGGTGATTGCTATATTTCTTTTATCGGACTCAGTGAGCATAATGCTCCTGCAATCAATTTCTAACGATTATGAACACCTAGTATGTTGTAATGTCTAACTAAAATAATGTATTCTCTTACATAAGTTTTTGACAATTTCGTTTGGTGTTTTAAAAAGAATAATAGAGAAATTTTTGAATTAAGTAATTATTCATGGCAAAGGGTGTACGAGAACAAAATAGTTCAAATTTCGCAAATAAACTTAAAATTAGAATTTTATAAGCGTCAAAGTTATTTACAATTCATAAATGAAATAATTTGACAAGCGATTGATTATTAACATCGTATTTTTTTTAAAAAAGCAACATTAGGGTTGTCAGAGATATACTTCTTAATTTTGAGTTTTAAGTAATGATGGCAAGACTTGAGATTGGGTCTCACTCGTCTAACTTCTACATCCCGAACACAGGCAGGAGGACTTTGAGCCAGAACAGATTTAACAAACATCATCAACTCTACACAGCATGTGTGTGTGTGTTGTTTCCGGAAGCACCAGGAATCAAATCTACTACACGACAAATTGTGCACAGGAGTTCATGACCCTTATCGCTAAATACCGCATCCACAAATAAATAATTTAATAAATCTCCAAAAGAATTTGATCAAATGACACGTTTGAAGTGAAAACTTTGCTTATTTCCTGAATTGCTTTTTTCCAGCACAGCTAAGAGTAACGCAGGTTTAAACTCACTATTTCTTATGAATAATCACGATGCTAAATAAGAGTAAGTAAGAAATACTGAATAAAATTTTAATAATAAAATATTATAACTTTTAAATCTTATAAAATATAACGTCAGTTATAATATATATGATGCATAGCTAGTTACTCTTAGTATATCAGGAATATTAGCAGTAAATATGTAATTATGACAAAGGAAACGTGAAAAAATTATTTCAAATTTCTTTCTAAATTATCAGAACATATTTAATTCAGAATGATGAATTATATATGTTTACTGCAATAAGTAAAAAGAAAGTTGAACAATACATTCGACTTTGTAAATGTTATGATCGTTCAAAAATATTGATAATATAATTTCTAAAATCAAACGGATCATTGGTAAATTACCAATAATTTACAAAAAATGTATACTTCCAATTACTGTATTAAAAAAAAATTCCCTTCAGTTAAATATGCTTTTTGTTTGCTTCAAAATTGTAGGGGAAATATTGTGTATGTATTAATAATAAATTATTCACCATTTCTCACATTAATGTTTAATATGTGAAAAGTAAATCTAGACTCAAAACATAAATTTGAAATTAAGTAATTTTTTTGAAAGTTCGCTTGCACTTGTATTCTAAAATTTATATGTTTTTTACACACTTATATATAATTGTATTTGTAATTTGTATTTTTTTTAAAAAAAATTATCATTGTTATCTTTGTATATTATATGCATAATTTAATTGTCCTTGTCACTTATGCAAGCATAGAGGTACAGTGTAACTAATAATACACCATTATCAACCTAAAACTTGAAATCCTCATAGACAAAAGCCATTTTAAAACTAAATTCATGATTTTGTTGGGATACGCTCTTCAAAATAGCTTCAAGTAATGTATGCTAAAATATATCTCTATATAACTGCAGCACCGAATTTTACGGTTCTTGTTTTCCAACGATGCACTCTGCTGAACTCACAATCATATTCTTCGATCGTTTTGGTAAATCCTTCGCTTCCAAATTTCATCTTTGGAAGAAAATGAGAGCCTAAAAGTAAGACATAAGAAGCTTGAACGGTCAAAAAATGGCGGTCTTTCCTTACTTACCGCCATTAATGGCCTGCATCAAATATTGCTTTGCCATTTACTTTTACATTGTTTCCTTGCTATATTACCTCAAGATAAATCAGAGCTTTATACCATCAAAAATATATCCCCCTAGTATTATCCAGTAGATATTATACTTAATGTTATGTTTGTATTTAGTTATATCTGAAATAATTTGATATATGAAGGTCAAAACATTTGTTTGCCATTTTGGCATTTCTCTGACAAACTGTCATATGAGTGTCATATGAATAAGTTTTAAATAGTTTCTATACTCTTACATATTACATAGATAGTTAAAAAAACATGTCTTCCTATCCAACGATTCATTGTTTGCCTTTTTTTAAATGGCAAAAAATGGGATTACACATGTTTTTCCTTAATAATATTTAATTGTTTTAAAATACTGACCAATTAAAAAATTGTAATTTAAAATTAATATTCGCATAATATATTATATCGATATTATTAAAATTAATGTTACAACATGCAAATGAAATTTAATAATAGATCCTTTCAAAAATGTAGGTATAAATTATTATAAACCTCATAAAGTAGTTAATATATTTTGGCTAATAAATTGCATATAACTACATATGAATTATATAATAATGCGTATTATACAAAATGGAGCCAGGATATTTTTGTATGAATCCCAATATTTTTTTTTGTGGAATGCATGACGCTGCTATTTTCCTTATGCAAAATCAACATAACCATTATAATATCGAAGAATGAGTATGTATCTAAGAATATTGATGTAATTAAAGTATAATATAAAGAAAGTAAATTTACGATCTTTGTTTGATTCATTATAAACTTTTAAATCAAACATGCAACTCATTTTTTTTATTTAGATCAAATCTTAATATACATTTAGTTATTTACTAAACATGTGAAAAATCACACAACTATTTTTTTTAATTGAAAGAATAGAAATAAATCAATATATTGAAAAAGAAAAACTTTTTAAAATACATATATTTTAAATTTTGAGAGTATTATATAACCACTTTTATATTATAGGGGAATGTTTGGAAGAACTACTCTAATATTTCAATGTAATCAAGAATCTATGTATATGCATCTCGCATCGTGACCAGTTATGGTGGATTGCGAATTCAATGTTTTCCTTAGCTCTTCAAGCTCTAATCCTGGCACGTTGAAAGGGAATATAACCATTTTGGTACAGTAAGATTACCAATATTTCCATCCCACCCCCAAAACCGTTGCCAGAATATAGAAAAGTTATTTTTCTTTCTTTTCTCCGACAATGTTTCTCCACGGCTTCATGACGTACTTTGTTTCGAAAAGTTCTTCTGCCTATACTGAAGCCATGGTCTATCTAAAAGTAATTTATGAATTTTTGCATATATATGACTAGAGCACAGACATCGTTACAGCGGAAGATTTTCAAAATGTTAGCAAAAAATACATTGTAAAAAAAGATGTTCACGGATTTATATATAATTGAAATTGTGAAGTTTTAAAATAAATTTGAGAAGAAATAAAAGTAAACTTTGTACATGTTTTTTAACATATTCCCCTAAAGTTATGAAGAAATAAGAGTATGCTGTGTACTCTTTTTATTTTAAACGCAAACATATTCACACACACACATATATATATATATATATATATATATACGTGTGTGTTAATTTGAGATTATTTAATTGACTTTACGTCGGTCAAATTCTACATGTGTATATACTCGTATATATAAACATTGTAATACAACACGGCTAGTTAGTTGTGTATAAAGCAATGCTAATTGCAGTTAGATATAAATTGCAATTACAATGTAAGAGTGAAAAAGCATTTACACTTGCAGATAACAATTCAATAAGCTAGACAATTTTCCCATTATCAGAAAAGGTTTTAATTGGAATCAGATTCAGATCAATGTGAACTTCTATATTAGTCTTATAAGCTTATTTCGCAAAAGCAAAAACTGTTGTCTCGTTCAGAGAACTAAAGGCATAAAATATTTTAATTATTTATGACTGTGCGCTAAAATGGATTATTTCCTCGTATTTTAAGTAACTTTTTAATAAATAGATTATTTGTGATTTTGATTGTTTTCCATGTACTTTATGGTGCCTACTATTCCTACATTTATGCCAGTTTCGGGTCACGATCTTACAAATATGTAGTACTCATAGTTGACTAGTTAAACTTTGGGTAGACGTTATGGCAACATAGTTGATTATTTAAACTAAGCTTTTCCTTACGACACTTACTTTTGGTGGAAATACCATGGAGTGACCCCCATAAAATTTAAAAAAGTGCGTGTTTCCCCTGCTATATATATGTACTCATCATATCACTAGATCAGAGTTAAAATTTTAATTGGACACACTCATTTGTTAGAGTGTAAGTGAATGAAGTTCTATAATCTTTCGTAAATTGTTTATATATATTTTTTATGAAATGATTCAAGAAGATTGTTGATCTAGCCAAAGTACACTATTACCAAATAACCCTAGAAGATACAAACAAGATGAGTCCAGTGTTTGTAGGGACATGTATCTTTATATATCTTTTATTTTTCTTACCTCAGTCGTGATAACCACTGATTACTCATATAATTCCTTGAAAGAAATGCTAATACTCTTTTGTATAAATACAGTCACCCATCATGTATAGTGGTTAGTGACCCTGAATGCTGTGCCGTTGGGTTTGGGTTTGAAACACGGAGAAGGCATGAATGTTTTTAAATATATAGCGCATTTGCGTTACGGGGATACGTTAAGTAGCCGCAATTCCTCTTGTGAGATTGGTGGAAGGGTAAGGCAGTTTGGAAACCCCTGACTACCTCCACGATGTTCTCCTTCAGAATTGGGTTGGAATCGAGTCAACCCGTCATCTTTATTGTGCCCCAGGCGTACAACTAGCCCTCGTCTGTGATGAATTTCGTGGGCCTCGTTTGGACATCGTCAGGCAGGTGTGGCTTTAGCAACAATAATATATAAATGCAGTGTTCTTGATCTGATTCAATGTTTTTATGTAAGTGAGTGGATAATTTCTTTAGTTGAAAAGAGGGCAAAACGATATTATGTAGAATTATGTTTCTATAAAAGTATTTTGATCAGACATTGGTAAGTATATGGATTGGAAAGCATGTTTTCTGGGATTAAACCCGATTAAAAAAAGTTTGCGATGCTCTAGGGGGGGGGTGTAAAATTTGCTCTTCGACATCTCTGAAATTCTTCATGCACCACGATGATATATCAAGGTGTTTACTGTCAACTGCGTTATAAAGTATTTTCATTCTAAGCCTTAGTGCCTATGCAACTGTTAAAGAAAATGCTCTCCGCATATGTGTTTTTTTCAGATACAATTTTGTGGTTCAAAAGACGAAAAATATAAATATGCTGTTATTCTTTTGAACAAAACTTATAGCAATTTTTAAATTATCTTACGAATTTCCTTTTAAAGAGAATGGATTAAAATTTCATACTCACAGTGTTCCAATTTTTGCTTATTTTTTTTAAAACAATGTAAATGTGGCAACCTTAAACCTTTTGAAAAAATACTATCTTAACTTCTTGCAAGTACATAAATAGAATAAATAGTAGAAAGATGTAAACATTATATACATAGCTTAGTTTACAAACTTACAAAATATTGATTGCATTTAAATATTGTAGTATAATTAAATTAAATCAATTTTATATAAGAAATAATTTCATTTTAACTCAATTCATTGCAACATTGCATTTGAGAACAAACATCAAATTGTGTAAACACATACTTTTATCAGATTGAAATTAAAACATTTGAAAGCATAAAAATTCAAATAATTAAAAAAAAAAAAAAAAAAAAAAAAACATTTCATTTGCTAATGGTAAGTTTGAGAAAATAAATATATAAAATTTGCCTTAAGTACATAGACTAAACCTAGACAAATCTCCAATTTAAAGGACTGACTGGAGATTTATCTCGAGCCTTACTATCTAATGCAGTACTTAAGAGACACAAATACGCTTACATTACAGTGATAGCAGTAATTTCTATTTGATAAATAACTCCTTTTTTGCTCTCGTAAGCACAGCAATTACCCCAAAGTAAGGTCAAAAAAGCAAAAGTACATTGGAAATAATTCACTTTCGTTGAATAGCATTTAAAAACAACATCTTCGATAATAATTAAACCAATTCTGTTCTCTGAAAAGCCATTATCAGGGTCGACAGTCTCAGTAATTTTAAAAGAACAATTCTGAAAGCGTCCATTAAGGCGGAACGGTACTTTGATGTATGCATGCATCCAATTACGGTTTCTTTGACAGAAATTACGTATGGAAAATACTTATAGAACGGAACGTCGAAAATTGTTTTATCTCTTCAACTACTCGACCACAAAAGATCATTTTAATGTTCAAGCACTTGATAGTCACATTTAAATCGACATTTCAATCATAAATAGAGCACGTACTGGGCTTAGCCAAGCGTGCAACAGATTTTTTTTTTTGTACTTTTATATTAGTAAAAGATTTTGACCATTATTTTTTTTTTTACTGTGGCTCGCCTAGCTTTTGATTTCAATGAAACACAGCAAAATGACATAACACTGTAGGGAGGTGGGGAAAGAAAAATGTTGGAGTAGCGTTTAAATGTATTTGAAGCTAATTAAATGATTTTGACTTTTTATTAAAATGTATATAAAACATTAATATGCCACAGAAGAGTGCAATCTTACATAAATCAATGGTGAGCTTTAAGACTATTAGTTTTTTTTTTATATATATAACTGTAAATAATGAAATAAACTTTTATGTTAAATAAAATGACGATAAAATATATTAGTTTTATTACTAAAATACTTTCTTAAGAAATTATTTAAAATTCATAATGTAATTTTTCCTTTGAACCATTCCAAGGCATTGGGATTAAACATGAATAAAACAAAACTACATTAAATTGCACTCAAACGATGCTTTTTTTTCCTATCAAAACACTTTGTGTATCATAAAAGCGGAAATGACAGACAAATAAGTATAATGTTAAATTTCTAAACATCGTTTTACATACAGTTAACTTTATGCACATTATTTTATATATTTAGTCCAAATCTTAAACTATCTTGATATGAAATATTTTTTGCTTAGAAAAGGAGAAATAAAGTAGCATAAATATGCGAACATAATGCTCAATATAGAGAATATAATGAAAGATATTTGTATGAGATCCACTTTAAACAACTCACATGATAAGATGGTTTCAAAATATTCTTAAGATTATTTCCATAATCTAAATGGCTTTATAAAAACCATACTAAATATATGGAAAATTTATTTTCTGTTAACTAATAAAAAATTTGTACAATAAACTCTAACAGATATAAATCCGTAAGGTGACAAAGTTTTTATCACACAACAATAAACAGGTTTGAGCGCGGATCAATAGCACATATATTTATATTTTTATTTATCTCACCTGCATACATAAATGAATTTGTACGTGATCCTAAAACATGACTCAAGAATTTATTTCTTGCTTACAGAATTTATCTAAAGCACACATTGGAAATACTTTAAACCCGTAACCTTAAAGACCAGTTGAACATTTAAAAAAATGCAATCAAGCTATTAAACTGACGGGATTATTTGTCATAAATACATTAAGCTAAAGGTTAACGCATTTTTTCTTCTTTGCATTTATTCCTGTCTTGGCTATTGATTCTAAATTTTCTTTTGAATTTACTACTAGAAATTCTATACATATATATTGTAAAAAATTACTTATCTGTTCAAAGTGTAAGCGAAACAAAAATGCATAGAAAAAAAATTAAGTGTTCATTATACTGACGAAATGAAAATTTTACTCTCATACGAGATTACTTGTTTGTTTCACAATAAAAAATGTAATATACTAATCTTAAAACTGGAATATTGATTTAACAGGCTATTCCACGAGGTTTCCTTTTAAAACTAACTTGAGGTTTTTCTTTAATGTGTTTGAAACTTTTTTAACAACACACTTCTTACAAAGAAAACTTTATACACAAATTTGAATTAGTATATATAATGATTTAAGGCGTAGTTAAATATGTTAATTATAGGACAAAATTGCCAACCAAATTTCAGTTGCTTAGAGATCATTTTTTAAAATTACTTTTAATTTTTTTTTTTTACATCTTTACGAGGGTGTTTATAAGAATTGTTCAAAACTAGGTATCATAAATTAAGGAAAAATCACAAAATAGGGATAACTCACCCAAAAATAAGCCAACATCAATGAAATTTGAATATGTTGATAAGTAAAAGGAGCTGAATAATATTCAAAATAATGGTAATGAAGTCGGAATACGTCATTAGTGAGGAGCATAAAAATTGATGTAGAACAGCAAGGTGGCAAATGTCTGAGATTAGAAATCTGAAAGAGAAACATTGTAACAATGATCTACAGGTATCATTTGACCGAAGAAATGCAATGGTGAGCTATTGGGAGACTCAAGGCAGAAGAAATTCAGATTCAAATGGCTAGATAGATGAATGGGAGTCCATCTGTGATTCATTAGACTATGGCAACAACTTCTAACAACGGGTTCGAGATCTAGTAGGTACATTCAGCAATGTCCTACCACGAGAGTTGATGATCATTATTTATATAACTGATACTCCAGTTGAGCTCAAATAATTCCTCACTGCAAGCTCCGAAAGGTTAGTATCAAGGTCAACTATGCATCGAAGGTTTCACAAACGTGCGTTTCATTAGAAGCGACATACATTTACGTCACACTCACATAATTCCATAGGTTGGAACGTTTGTAGAGGGCACTGTAGTGATCAATGGAGTGCTGTTCTCTTTATGTATGAGTCCAGGTTTAGCTTCGAAGGTGATAGTAGGCGTATTTCCACTTGTAGAATACCTGGAACTTGTTTTCGTCCAAGACACATCCGTGAAAGAGATGCTTTCCGGATTAAGCAGTGAATGTGTTTGGGGTGTTATCTCTTAAGGTGGATGCACATACCCACATGACTTTTCCCGTGGATATATTAATTCTCACACCTTTAGTGATGGAATCTTCGATTATAGCGTGAGCCTTTTGACTGGGCGATAGGTGATGTTTTCGTGCTACAGGATGATAATGTGAGACAACACAGGTCTCTCATCGTAGATAATTATCTTGACCAGAAATCAATTCAGTGCATTCAGTGGTCTGCTCGATTATTGGACCGTAATCCCTTTCCAGCATATTTGGGACGTTCTGGAAAGGCATGTTGCAGCTCTCACTTCTTTTCCTAGGACCCTGACGATGCTTTCAACTGCCTTGGAAGAGCAATGGCTAGGTTTTCCTATAGAGTTAACATACCACATAATTGCCAGCATCGCATATTGCTGCATGTGGTATATTGTTTCCGGGCAGAATCATACGCCATATTATAAAGGTTTTTTTCCCCTATACAAAACAGACAAATTATTTTTGTCCATTGTATACATACGATAATTTCTATAACACCATAGTTGTCTGGTGACGTATTTTTATGCTGTTTTGTTGTGTTGTATATAAGTTTCATTAAATTCTACGCATACATTTTTCCAATTATCGTATTTTTTGTGACTTTTTTCTTAATTTATTATAACCAGTGTCATTTACCTACACCCATTATGTATTTTCAGATAAGCAAACTTTAGTTTTAGTGATTTTTGACCATATCTGATCTTTCTATTATAAGCTTAGAGTATTTAAATAATGAAATACCTATGAGATTGAGATTAATAATAGGGGATTAACATCAACTTTCACACCAGTTCATTGGGTTTTGAATCTTAGAATTAATTATTTAGAAAGATTCATCCTAATGGCAAAATTACCCGTGATTCTTTTAAAAATACCTATACATTTTACGTTATCGATAGATACAGGAAAGTTTTTTTGTTTGTTTGTTTTCATTTGAACGGTAAATGAGTCATTAAGTTATCCAACTACCGTAAAATCATTATTTTTTTTTCAAAAATTCACAATTACTTATGATTTTATTTTATATGCCATCCTAATAGATTAGTAAAAATACCAAGTTTTTTTTTTTTCAAGTGTTTTAGCAAAAGAAGATCCCATAACTTTACATATAATGTCAAACTTTAAAATGCGTTTTACTCGAAATGTGTTTTTTTTTTTCGAAAAACTCAAACGGGGACAGCGATTGCTCAAAAAGTTTTACAAATAATTTGTTGAAATGTTTTGTGTATGTTCTGTACAATAGTAGAAATGTTTTGACCTTCAGATTTATCAATCACTGTTTCATTTCAAACTTTTCAGTCCTTTATTTGAATATAATCACTTTTTTTTGTAAGCAGTTTCATATAATCTCTAAGATAAAGTGCTCAAGTTTTTGTAAAAATTAAAATGTCTCTTATCCTGAAGGTCATTTCAACATAAATAACAAACCAACACATCAAAATTGAAAAGTTGAAAATTTGTTCATAAAATTTTTGTACAGAAAGGGAACATTTTATGTAATTTTTTGTACATTTTTTCCAGTTTCTTCCCATTTTAATAATAATAATTTTTTCTTGTTCTAATTTTAGGATTTTTCTTTAAAATATACTAAGTAAATCTAAAAATCAGAAAAAAATCCCGATATCTCCATTTTTTCAAAAAAAAAGTTGTCGTAAGTAGTCGGATACCTTAACGAAATAAGTTTTGTCATAGTGATTTTTAAAAATTAAGAATGTTCGATAGTTTAAATTTCTGGGCAACCCCTAATTTGTGTTTAATATCTTTGCATTTTGCTAACTGTATATATGCAATATATTTAGGTATAATTGAATTATTTTCGAATACAATTTTTTAAATATTTTAATTCAGCTGATATTTAGGCTTTTGTAAATTTGTTTTCCTCAAATAGCAATCACTTTATTTGATCGACCTTGCTAATGCATGGTTGTAACTTGGAACGATGCCATGGAGTTTGCTTTTCGAACCGCTCTGAGATTGGTTTTAGAAGAAATGCTTACTTATCACAGGATAAGTGGATATAAATAACATAAGAATTCTTTTTTAAACTTCTTTCTGTCAAGGTATATTATTTGGATTATTTCACTATGTTAAGAGTTTGAGAATATATCAGAGAAATATATTTTATTTACAATATGTAATTTTCATGGAACTTCTGAACAAATGTCTAAAATAGTTTAGTTTCCTCATTATAAGTTTAAAGAAGTAAATATATCGTATATTCCCAAATATTCCTTTATACGATGTGTGCATTTTTTTCAAAGGATATAGAATCTGTTTTCATAATAAATGTAATACGTTTTAAATATATAACTATATCAAACTTAATACATAAGCAATAAAATAGCTTTGAATTTAAATCACCATTAGTAAATTATTTATTAAAGTCACTTTCAAAAGCAATGTTGTTTGTTTGTGTTAACTTTTTATGTTTGCATTGTATGTACTTTTCAACCGTATTCAATTAAAATTACTCAGTTTAGAAACATACTCAGTCGTCAGGAATGACACCTGAGCCAACATCCTACTCTCAAAACTTCCTTATCACATCACTTAAAATGTGTGAGCCTCAAAGGATTTAATGTGTCACAGATTGTTTATACGATAAATTTTTACGGGTACCATAACTGAACATAAAAAGCGCCGATCATAGCTTGAGAATACACACACACAAGCATTTGGTTACTAATTCTTCTTATTATAGATTAAAGGGTATTTAACATGTTCATAGAACAAAGAAAGAGAAAGTGTATCGTCTTAAAATAGTTCTAGAAAGGAGGAAACTATCTTACTTATAGCCACAGATTGACTTTTAAGGTGACGGCGTGTTCTAATAAAAAGTGAAAGAAATATCACTTTCTTTCACTGTAAAATTAAAGGATTAAGTGAGTATTTACAGTGACCTTAATCCTTATTTATATATATATAGGCAAAAGAGGGTGCAGTATGATGCTAGATAGGCATTACTTATTTAATTGCTATTTAATATGTGCATACACCACACACATACACATATGTATATACTTTTACATAATGTTTATGTGCATATATATGTGCGTTTGTTTTCAAATTGTAATGACCTCCATAACAATTTCAGGACATTTAACAAACTTATACATGTGTATAAAGCGTTTTCAACGTTAAAGCAGGAAACAATACTCCCAAAATGACCTTGCGTTAATAGGAATTCTCTATTGAATTTATTTGTATTCTTATATTTTGTACCTGAAGAGTTTTCAAACTGTTTTAATTTGATCCTGATTTTGTCACATATCTAACAAAGATATTAAAATATATCCTTACTATTGCTATATTCTTGCTTTGCCTGTTTAATGCAAGCTCACAGATACGTAAACGGAACCGGCCAACGAGCCAAACACGATTACTATGCATCATTAAGCTCAGAAGCAATTTCCACGCCGAATTGGCGCTAGCAAACTTTCATTGCTCAGCCACTGTGACAATTACTAAGACCAGTAAAATGTTCCAGGGTAAAAGAGTTCGGAGATCAAATTTGAAAACCTTTAGAATTGGGAATGGGATGAGCAAGTAACTCTCACTCTGGAAAAATAATACATTTAAGATTTTAAATAAAGAGAGTTCTTGGTTATCACACAGTCTGTTTCATTTATGTAAGATTTAAATAGTATATTTGAGATACTGTAATAAGCTTTTTTTTTAAATAAATCCGTTTATTGAAGAGATTTTTAATGTGTTGTTAGTTTCTGTTGGAACAAGAGGAGTAGTAAATGAAAATTGATTAGGGCATTCGGGAAGGAAATAAATATGGTATTCGTTTTACATCCAATTAGAATTTTTTTTTTTAGATTCGAATTATATGTTACATAAATTGCTAAGCGCACCATAACAATAAATAATAAGCTATATCCTAATTTACATCTTATATTACATAGTTTGAATCATAATAAAAAAATGATTGACCCAAATTCCTATCAAGCACTTTTGAACGGTAAAAAGGAAAAAAAAATAAATCTTAAAAAATAACTAATGAGGAAATTCTACAAATTCCTCAAAAATCTTAATGATAAATTCAATTAATTAATTAGGTACTGTAATGAAAAATAATTAGTCTTGGATGGATTTTATCTAACTTTATATGACTCAAATGTATTTTTATTTATTTAAAAACACTGGACATTAAATTCCTAACAAGTACCTCATAGTGAATTATCGTTAGCTCCTTTTGCAAACTTCTAGATTTAAAAAAAAAAAATGTAATTTTGGAAATATTAATATTGTTTGCATATACAATTCCTTTCCATTGTTGCCTTCATTTTAGATAAAAGATCTGTGTAAAGATTAATTTTAAAAATAAAACAACAATAATTAGCTTTAATATTTAGAAAAATGGTTAAGCTCTTTTTCTCCCAATGTAATTAAGTAATATTCTAAAAAAATCAAATATCGCTTTTATAAGTCGTTTAGATAAATATATTTTAAACTTTATTCTTTTAACTTAATCCAGAATGTATTGCGTACTTTGATATATTCATTAAATGTTATTTTTTCTTCCTTTTATAACCATATTTGAAATAAAATTTATAACGCATATTGTATTCACAAAAACATTAAAGACCAATATATTAATCTTGTTAAAAAATCAGATCGCACATAAATTTCAACAATACGCCAATTCAATTTTCTTCCTGTCAACAGAATAAAATAGAATGCAGTAAAATTTTAGAATGAAAAGACTTACACGTGCAAAATGAAAAAGAAAAAGAAATTCTAAAATTATGTGCATTCAAATTTAAACCACAATATCCGTATATATTCTACGATATTTACACATATTTGAATAAGAATAATCCAATAATTATCTGCGAAATAAATAGCCAAGTAGCATTTTATATATGTTTCATATTCTTTCATAAGAACAAAAAATAATGCAAAAATTTTAATCACAAAAAATAAACAGGGAAGAGACAAAAATAGCTGAGGAAATTGTTTTTCTAGATAATTAAAATTACTTTTTTTCCTTATTTGGGGTATTGTAATTAAGATTCTAAATAAAGGACTTTTTGAGAAAACTTTTTTCATGTTTTCAGTATTCCCTTTTAAGTGACCGTATAAAGAAAATTGATCCTTGTCACATGCATTACTTGAAAAAAATAATTAATTATAGTTATTTAGATTCTATTAGCCAAAACAAGAATTATTTTTATTACTACTTAAAAGATAAAAGCTATAAAACGGATGCGATTTTTTCAATGAGTTTGATTGGGGTTTAAAATTTGCATATAAATTAATCAAACATTTTTTTTTGTTACTGAACACATTAAATTCTTCTTATTTTTTATAAGAAAAATGTTTCATTTATAGTTTTTACTTAAGGCTTGCTTGTTTTACAAAGACTATTTAAAAATTTAGTTTCTGAAGGTATTATAATGGGATGGTTATGTTTTTTTTTTCCATTTCACATGCTTCTGAAGACAAAACCGACTTTTTTATAGCATAATTACAAGATTTCAATTTATGTCTTGAACATCTACATGAGACATAAGTTGCAACAAATATAGTATACACATGTCACATCCTAATTAAATTTAATTTGAAATAGTCATTAAGAAAATGAAAAGTGTATGTGAAAACATTTGAAAAGAATATATATTTAATTTTAAAAGAGATAAAATTAAAAGTAATTTATAAAATATTTTGAATCCTAGCTCTGAATTTTAAGATATATGCTTAAAAGTTATAATGATACTTCTTAAAATTAATTCTATAATAATTAGAAATTTTTGAAAAATGTACCCAATTTTTTTCAGGAATAATTTCAATATGGGGGAAAATTACAACTATCCTAAGAGATTATAAATGATTTTATGATTCAGAAAAAATATTGATTAAATGATGTGTGGTACAATTTTGCGATGAATTAGGAGACTGATTATAATTTATACTGCACAAAAAAGTACCATGCTTCCAAACTAATGACGAATTAAACCCATGCGCATGTATCTTAGGTGTCACAGTTTTATCCAGTTAGATTTAGATTAGAATAGTTCAGTATTTTCAGTTCTCCCATTTGGAAGTCTGGGAAAAGGAAATACCGGCTCAGGTGCCATCCTTGTCACATGACCATGGCTCAAAATTATGAGGTCCATTGCCAGTACCCCTCATGTTGATAAGAGTGAGACGTGAATGAATATCAAATCATTGAAGAACATTTTCTTCGCAGTCCAAGTAATACTTTTAGATACCGAATTAATTCAAGAATACTACAAGTACTACTATAGCTTGGAGCAGTGCTTCTCAAACTTTCAATGCTCGCGACCCAATTTCCAATCATCATTTTCATCGCACACCCGTCCACACAATAACATTGTATTGAATTCACTAATACTATAATTTTACACTAAAGCTACAGTACGACTTTAACCTCTTATGTGCCACCGACGTATATAAACGTCTCCTCTCAGCCAAAGGATTAAACTTCTGGACGTATATATACGTCTTTCACAGTACGATCTCTTCTGTGCACTGCTATCCATAAAATTATTACTAAGGCTTTTGGAATGTAGGACCTTGACAGTATACGCAAAGGATTTACTTATTTTAGAGGATTTTGCTTATTTATTCCTTTCCTCCTCCTCCCCCCCCAAAAAAACCCCATCAATATACGCGCGTCTAAGTAGAAAACCGTGACATTGGGGACCGAACCACATACTTTTTAATAGGCAGTTAAGGAATTAATTATAAACCGTTCAAATCATTAAGATAATTGTTAATACAAACCCATGGGGTCACTGGTAATTATCAAACTTGTTCTTAACTTAGTATTGTTAAATTAATAATAAAATACATTGTACAGTACAAATACTTTTATAAGTGTATTATATCAGTAAATATATATTTTATATTTTAATATCTCAGAAAGTATTTTGTTTGCTTACTTTCAATAAAAATTAATAATGTTTTGAATAATCCTTAGTTTTCAACCTTTCAATATGCTCCCCCCCCCCTTGTATAGCTATCACGACCCTCATGGGGGGCGCTCCCCACAGTTTGAGAAACGCTGGCTTAGAGGAAGAAATATTAGTGTCCTATGGTTTTTATCCATGTTTTGAAGGGAAGGTTTTTTTAAATTATAGATACTTAGCTGAAAATACGCTTCGAAGCTTGAAGTCAAATAAAATTTGATCCGGGAGGTATAACTTAAACGCATTTTTTTTTCATTTAATTACAGTTGAAATTATAGAAAATATTTGCAAACGTTGCATTGCTGTACACTAGGATACCATTAACATAAATTAACTGAAAGTTTAAGCCACGATGTAAAATGTATTATTTTACTTCTTTATGTAACATTGCCTTTTAAAATATGACTCGAAAGCCTGGTCAACTTCAATTAATATGTTTCAAGATTATTTTTTTTTTCATTAAAAGTAAAACAGAGAGTACATCCAAATGTAACACACCAGAGATAAATGATAAAACTATCTGTTATATATGAGTTTTATTTGTTTTAAATAAGCAATTTCTTCTTAAAGTTTTAAATAGCTCTTCTGATAAACCTTTTTTAAGTGTTTCCCTGAAGTGGTAGAAATGTGGACTTAAAGGATACATGTCAATTACTAAAGATACTTCCAATGAACTGCTGTTAAAATGAACTACATCGTTCAATAATTTAGTTTATTTGAAGGAGGAAAAATTGTAGGAACTCTTCTAGCTTCATCAAGTATGATCGACTTTCTAGAGATACGGTGTCTTAAGTCATAACAGAATACATACAGCGCGGCAAAACAAGCACGGAAAAAATAAATAGTGGACGGAAATAGAAACTAGGTGAGAGAGGCCAACAGGTATTGTGTGGAATGGATTTCAATGTGTAAAATTTAATAGCTGCGCCAAAATTTACCACAGA
>BMAV01005713.1:55830-66342 GCA_019973955.1 Trichonephila inaurata madagascariensis | reverse complement strand
ATAAATTGTCTCATTTTCAGAAGTTTCTAAAATTATGAACAAAATGTGAATTATAATGACAATTAAAATGCTTTGATAATACATAACAAAAAATTATAGATATTTATAGGAATTTCCTTTCAAGTCAATTGGAACTTTAAGAAACATTTAAAAAAATATTTTGAATGTTATAGTAAAACAAGTTTATTATTAGTAAGCGCAGACATCATTGGCGACAGAAATAAACTTTAAAACGTATAAACAAAATAATTGGAATTTATCCAGAAGTCAATGTCGTTTTAAAGGCATTGTTATAATACAGTAAAACGAATTTAAAAATATTTATCATCCTCTACTACAACTATTGGACAGAACTTTTTTTTTATTTTTATTTAAAAGTATAATAATTATTACTGTATATTATTTACAAGCACAACTTGTTACAATATATCACATTGAATTAAAGAATTTCAAATGTCGATCAATTTCCTATTGAACAATTTTCCTTTATTGAAAGTCAAAATAAGCATTTGCTATATTGGTGGAATTTATATTTCTTTTTAATAATTTGCCATTAGTTACAGTGAAACCAATACTTAAAAATTCTAATTTTCCTCAATTTCTTAAGATTTTCTTAAAATCAAAAATAGGGAATATATTATGTTGTGATATATGAAATGGAGCAATGTTCATGTTATTTACTTTAATTGCACATAACCTCATTTAGACGCCGTATTTTGGCATAATTTGTTTTTCGTTTAAAAAGGTACATGTTTTCCTCCTTTTAACGCATACTTTAGTTTGAAAAAAAAAATAACAGATCAACGTAAAATTTTCCTCTTTATTATAAAAAAATCGAATTTTACTCTGAGAATTTTTTGTTCCATTTCATACTAGACAACCTAATAAATATATAGATTTAAACATGTTAGAAAGAAAAATCTGGTGTGCAAAATAATTTTTATTTAAAAAAAACAAAAACACTGCAGCTCATTTGTAAACATGCACTATCGTTAATTAAAAATAAACATAAAATAATCTTATTTACTGCAATTGTCTGCTTTAATTAAATTAAAAAGAATATTTATTTAAATGGTACAATGCAATTAAATACAAATAAACTATACATGTTCCATTTAGGGAAAATATATTCAGTCTTATTGTTGGGTATTTGATTATATGCAGTTGAAATCCTGCATTATTCTATTTCACAGAATATAAGTTCATTCCTAGACTATGATAACGAACTGGAACGTTACAGAAACCAAAATACGGAAAATATTTTGAATCTTGGAATTAGAAATGTACTAAATCTACGAAATGAGGCAGGTATTGTGTGTACTTGACATATTAGATAACTGTAGATACCCAATGAGTTATTTTATCTCTTAATGTTGTCACATAAATACTACCGATACAAGAGGTTAAATTGGAAAAACCTTAATCACATATTTCTTATTTAATGTACTACACGAAAGCATTCACATTGTGTTTGGCTTAAGAATTAATGCATAATTGTATTTATTTATCATAAAATAAGTACGTATTTTAATATGTTAGAGAAATACGAAACACTGTAATTTTCATAGAACGTATAACTGTTAGTTGTAACATCGTATTAAGGTTTATTTAAATAAGCAATATGAATTTGATATAAAATCTAGAAAAAATGTATATTTTTGTTTCTATATATAGAGAAAGAATAAATTTAAGCATATAAATTATGCAGTAAAGATTAAAAAAAATCATATATCTCAAGGAATCTTGTAAATCCAACAAAATACTTGAGTTTAATGCATTAATATTTTGTACTTTATATATATATATATAGTCTAAATTCTCTCTACAAATGAGAGAGGAATCTCTATCAAACAAAACTGAGAAACACTGAGATTATAAGAAATACTACATAAAAAGGATATATGGGAAATTAAAATTTGAAAAATGGATGCTGCAGTATTATAAGCATTGTTGAGTAGGGCAGCTTATATTTAAAATAATTTATATAAAAGAGGGGTTGAACATACTTTGTAGCCTGCCAAACCTCTTCTTTTATGTTAATAATACTGAGCATTACCTATTGAAAATAATGGTTGGAATGTCTAAATCCATTACAAGATAAGGGTAACTTACTTAAAAATTGTACTCAAAAATGCAGAGCCCACGCTAAATATGAGTACAATAAATAAAGTATTGCCAGTTATCACCAAATGCAAATTCAAAGCATGGGAATGGCTGAAATGTAGCACTTAACAAAAGTAAGAAAATAATAGAAAGAAAAACTAAAAAGAGAGTTTACAAACAACCGTAACTTTAGTGAGGATGTAACTAATATGGAGGTAACTATAACTAGGAAAAATGATAAATTTATAGTAATAAACTATTATTTTATTCGAAGGAGTTTTAATCCTCACTATTTAGAAGTTCTGTATTCAAAGAACTATTAATAAAATTAGTTGGGTACTTTTGAATTAAGCAATATTTAGCGAAATGTTTATAGTTATTTATTTTTTCTGATTTTTTTGAAACAAGAAATTTATTGCGTTGTATATAATTGTTAGCAATATTTCAGAATATAGAAACATGCACATTACTCTCCCAATGAGGAACTTTCATAACATTGAAGTTAAATTATATATATATGCATATTGTGTGTGTCCACGCAATAATTTCATAAACTTACAAGGAAATTAATTGTCTTGGATTTATAAAAACAATATTTTTTTTAATATTAAAAATGTAAAGCAGGTACCTGGATTGATTAATTACTAAAGCCACATTTTGATGCTACACAGGAGCTACTGTCAACAGATGGACTTTTTTGAGCTGACAAATCACTCTCTATGTGTCTCCACCCCATTAAGAACGGAGAAACACGATAGATTTATCATGCATTTAAACTATTTGATGGCAAATCCTTATGAAATCCACCAGAACTCGAACTCAGAACACGGCAGAAATCATTTCAGTTAAGAGTACACAGCCATGATGATACAGTTTCAGCTATGATATTAAGTACAAGTAAGTAAAGAGTAATTTCAAAGTTAAAAATTATTAGTTTTATTGAAATATCCCGATTTGTTCATGATGGTTAAAAATGCTTGTGTTTTAAATTATATATGTTATTTAAAATATAAGTTGGATGGAATTACGTTAATTGTTAATTTATTGCATTAATTATGTCACAGGAAAATGCTATTATAAAAATCCTTTTTGAATATTGGGATGTATATTTATGCAGTAAAGACTAAAAAAAAACCCTGATTAAAATCCAAAAACTGTGTTCAATAAGTAATTAATTTATAACAATTTTTTTAATTAATAACCTGGATTATACATGTTATAGAAATTAGTCTTTTTATAGAAAAGTTTATTAGACTTTTCAAAAATTTAATATTTTTTTACAGCAATACTAATATTTTTTTTTTAAATGTGTAGCATTAAATTAAATAATTTAAAGTGCTGGCTTTCAGCTTTAATTGTTTGAAAAAAATAGAATGTGTTTTCCATGTTTGACTAACTTCTAAAATCGATGTGTTACAGAAACATATAAAGCCGCTTTTCTTCTAACAATAAATGAAATTTTGCTTTATGTAAATGTAATTTACCTCATCTTGTAAGTTTGAAAAAAAAGATAAATGTCAGGAAATCAAATAAAAGTTTTATTTGCTTTAGAGAGTCTGTAGAATACGAAGGTAAAATCTAAACGTGAAATAAATATATTTCCAAAACTGCTAGTCGTATTTTTTACGAAAAAAAATTATGTATATAGATAGCAGAGATTATATATGATTACGAACATAACTTATAGGTTTGTGATAATCGACAGATGTTGAAGCTGGTAAGGAAATATTACTGTTTTATTCGAAAAATATCGCGTTAGCCAAATAAACAGCATTTTTTTCATTTGTTTGTGAGTGACAAAATTCAATGTTTATTTTATTTCCAGAAACAGAAGAGAGCTATAAATACTGACAAAATGGGAAGAAAGCCTATCAAATAAGTCTAAAAATATCATGCTTTGGAATTGCATTTAGGAAACACGTGACCAAGAAGAATTTAACTTTTAAGTTCTTGTGAAAAAAAGAGCATTATCTGCTGCTAGCATGATTTAAGAATCGTGTGTGATTGTTGCAATAGATCAGTAGACAAGTTGTGATGGGCTTACGAGTCTTTTTTAACATGTCCTTTAAGTACTTTTGGGGCGAAGATTAATGGCAAATCGTTTCCAACCAAAACCCAAAAAGTGAAACGTGAAGGTAAAATGTAAATTAGATAGCTTTTAAATAACAGAAGTTTCAGTAAGTGAAATAACAAATTCGGGAATGTTACGTGGGAGATTGATACAATTGTGAAAGGACGGCCAACGGAGGTTATTCCGAAGATAAAGCTATTAGATCAAGGTGCATAGCATTACACTCGCGTGAAGATGCCACTCATTAGTATCGGAGCTACTATTGGATTAAGGTAGAATTGACTGTTTAATATTAGGACTTGTGTTATTATTGGAATTGAGGTTAGGCGGGTTAGATATTGATAGTGTTCCGATTAAGGTTATTTCAATATTACTTGCATGTTTTTTCATCATAGATTCTCACATATATAACCATTATCTAATATGTTAAAGGTTTAAGTTTTAGTTCTTAATAAAGCCATCTTAAGAGCATGGCTACTTCTCATTCTTTAGTTGACCCTACATCTCTAGCTCACACAGGTAATCTAAGAGAAGGTCACCCGAGAGGAGTCTTTTCACAGAATGAGAGAAAAGGGATGCCTTTTTCATGCAGGGAAACACGAAGAGTTAATTACAAAATGATTACTGACGGTTGTAACATAACATTTGTATACCCTTTAATACATTTAGGAGAAAAGAAAAGAAAGTGTTTTCATAAGATAATCATTTTAATCATATATATGTCTAAATTTACAAAATATCGATATAAATAAGAGTCACTTAGATTTAATGTTACGGCCAAGCATTAGCTTTGACCAAAGCTCCATAGAAAACTTGTAAGACTTTTCATCTCGAAAAGTATTTGAACAATACCAATTAAGAATATTAGTTGTGGCTTCAGTTGGAATGTAGTAAATATTTTTTAAAAAAAGTGCGAAATATTCCTAATTCTATCCTAAAAAATGGAACCAATTTGATACACTTTAAGTGTTTTGAAGTTATTCAGAAAAGTGTCGGAGCACAAAACTGCAAAAATGATTTTTTTTCCACATATGGTTGAAACATTTTTCAAATGCAATTTTTCCGATATATATATGCTACAAGTTTTTGTTATAACATCTCGAAGTGAATTTCTTACACCCCAGTCGATATTTATACTGAAACTTTTATATTCTGACATGGAATGATATTGATTCTGAATAGAATATTTCGTACATTTGCTGAATAGTAACAAGTATTGTAGTGTTATCATTTTGTAATGCGTGGTATACAATTCTTCTATCTTATAATTGAGATTTAAATTTAATATTTTTCAGAAATATATATGTAATTTCCAGTACAGAACAATGTATTTTTATCTTCTACATAACTGAGTTATGTATAAAAATATTATATTTATGATTAAATCAATTAAATTATGTGCATAGATAGATTATTTGGCGGGAAAAAAATCGGTTAGTATATATTATTTATATACTAACCGATATATATATATATATATTATAGTATATATATTTTTATATTATATGTCTTATATGTCTACATATTTTAATGAAATATGTAAGAAGTAAGGAATATATATGAATTCGACTGATTAATTTTAAACTGTTTGTATATTCCATTTTCAGTTATAACAAAATTCAACAGTAATTATTTGTCTTTAGTCTTTTTGGTACTGATACAAATCTAGCTTTAAAATCGGTTGATCAATCGATTGCGTATTAACGACCGACTACAAAGCAACAAAATAAATCTATAAGTGATTCTCACTGGAAATATACGTTTAGCATAATAGTTGACAAATTAACATTTAAATTAAATTTTATAAATTGATGAGTATTTATTGTAAGTCATTTTTCTGCATTGGTTGAATTACAAAACAATAAATGATTAACTATCAAAACTAGTTTTTTTCTTAAAAAATTCTAAAAGAAATGACTATAAGAAGACCTTATATTTGCTATTTCGATTATTCACATTAAATGAATTATAGGAAACTACCAAAAACTATCTAATTTAACATAAGTTATCAATAGTTTTAAACGAAAATCTTAAATTTAAAAATATAATATGGTTGATTCGAAATTATATTACCGAGATATTTATTACCAAGTGAATGCAGGGTGTTTGTTTTTTTCTTAATTAAAAATATCCAGTAGTTCATGTTCTAAAAGAATCCTCCAATTAGCGGATACTTTTTAAGAGAGAAAAAAAGAATAATTACACTGAAGATAAAATGCAAACATAACTAAAATCACATACTAAAGAGGCTCATTATAAAATAGCTAAATTCTATGAACTGTAATTTTTTTTTCTTCTGTGCTGTGTCTAGACACAGCAGTTTATAGTCTAGACGAGATGAAGTTTGTTAATTCAGGCCCCATTCAGATTTTAGTTTTTACTCCATATATTGATGTTTTGAGTTGATATATTTATTTTAAAATATAATCAACTGTTTGTATTACATATAAGGGCATTAAAGGAGAAAAATATTGCTAAAAACCTTGTTTGTAGTTTGTCTTCTGAATGGTATTTGGGTGAAGAGATAGTAGTTGATAATTCTTTCTCTTTACAATTTTAACTGAATAGAAAATATATAATTACTTAATTCTCTCATACATATACATATTTCTGTTAGTCTTTTCTTTTAAAGGGAATTTTTTTTAAAAAAAAGAAAATTAATAAGCATTGATATAAATGCGATTTATTTTATTTAAAAAAAAAGTCAATAATCATGTACCGTCATGAACTATCCCACCTATTACTAATTTTTAGAAATCTGAACATTAGGTGCTACATCTGAGAAGTTGTTAAGTCTGAGGTACTTCCCTTCTACAATGCAATTCTAGAAGGAAGTGTATTGTAGTACATGCATTGTGCATATTTATCTCTCCCTAGGAGGGTGTGATAACCCTATGTGGGGAGCGGGAGCATATCAAAAATTCGAAAATAAAAGATTATTTAAAGAAATTATTATATATTAATTTTCAGAAAGGAAGAAAAAAAATGCTTTCTTACTTAGGAAAAGTAACATAATACGTATCCTTTTAATAAAAAGTAACTAAAGAATATTTTACTTAAAAGTAACATATGCAAAATTTAATACTTACGTTGATAATTTGTAAGGATTTTAAATAAAAAGTCGTATTGTAGATTAAGTGGGAAAGTTCATTACTATTACATCCCATGCATTGTAATTATATAAGGGGAATTATTATTGAAAAATTGGATCACTACTTTTAAAAGATTTAGAAACACAGTCACACGCTGCTCGGAACACACTAGTCATCTTCAGTGGAAGACAAGTTCAACTTCTTTTAAAGTCTGTACTTTCTCCAGAAATGCCATATTTAATCAACATTCATTTTCAACATTCATTTATCAACATTCACTTTTTTATATTAATCGGAAACTCAATTGTACCACTCGTAGAGCTGCAGAATATGCTTATCCAATTATCCTAATGGACGAATTAATCAACTTTAAATTTCAATAAACCATGATTGATTATATTGTTTTTTTAAATATTATTATGTGCAGGCAATTAAAAATATATAACACATATAGTTGCTAAATTGATATAAAAGTTATGAAAGAGAGTACATTTCTAAATTTAGATTCTTCTTGAAAAAAATTCTAAATGTCTCAGTAATGAACAAGAGTAGCATAATTTATATTGGATATTAAAAGAAAACATTGATTTTCCTTTTTAATTTTTATTTCAATAGATGTTTATTATTTTATTTACTTTATGCTTATTACTATATTACTTTCAATATTACTTTTGATATAAAATGAATGTGGCTAATATTATTCTAATGTAAATATTAATTAGAATTTTTGTATCGATAATCATTAAGTATTTGTTAATACCGAGAAGTCGAAAAAAATTAGCTTAATTATAATGAAATTGATTAATGATGATAGCACAAAAGTATATAAACATTATCTCCTTAAAAACCTAATCAAATATTCATCTCCATGTTAATTCAAAAAAATCCTTTTGCACATCATTATGTTTACATTCGAAACAGTACGAAATGAATACAGCATTGTCTAAGAAAAATTTGAAAATAGCTGAGGATAGCTAAGAAATGCAGAAAAGTCACGTATTTTTCATTTTCATTTTGGCTAAAAAACCCACTTTGCAACAACAAAGTTAATGAGATAACAGCAAAATACTTAAACGAGAGGAACGTGAATAACTTGGAAGCACGAATTTAATTTAACAGAATTCTTTTCACATAACTCACTCAAAACTGAAGTATAAGGTAATTGTGTATTCTTCTAACACTTGGTATTTTAAATCACAATTTTGTTTTTATACCTCTTGTTTACCTCAATTGTGTGGCAAAGTTTATGAAACTTAACACCAAAACACAAAATTCTCGAAAACAACATCAAAGCCTAACTTTCCCCCTCTCAAGTAAAACTTTTCATTTCTTTTGTTGGTTAAAAGCCAATTAAGGAAATGTAATATTGAAGTGAAAAACGCACACAAGTTCAAAATATAACATGAGTATTTAAGGCATTAGTGGAGTCTTTGATTTCCGTGTTATTTTTGTCTTTTAAATTTATTTTGAAAGGTCTTACTTTTAATTTAATTAACTGTTTAGCTTACTATTTAACACATTAGGCAAAAACAAACATAAATCAAATTATTTTCTAAAGAGATTTCGTCTCTCATTGGACATGGATATACGAAGCGAGAACATAGAAATAAAATATGGATGGACTAACTTGAGCTTTGTCTTAAAAAATTGAAAATATCGTGTGGCTTTTAAAGAATTTATAGTTAGGAATTAAATTTTATTTGATGGCAACTTTTGTTTGCTGAAGTATTAATTTTTAACCATTAGTGAATAACACTTCTTACAGGAAAATAATGTACTTATGTGTTGTAATGAGTGGTTTTATTTTATTTTCTAGAAACTATTAAGTAAGGTGAGCTCAAAATTTTAGTTCTTATTTTACGAAAAAATTTATTTTATTTTATTTACTCCAAAAATATACATTATTTTATAATTAAATTCATTTATTAAAATTAAATTGTTTAAAGTGTATGTTTTTCTGTTAAATATTAGTGCCTTGACATTTATACAGTTTTTCACATCTTTGGAAATATAACTATACATGAGAAATTTTTATAAACTATCATTATTGACTAATTAAGCAAACTCAATATACTGAAAAAATTTAGTATAAGATATATAATAAACTATACAATTGATAGTCTGATAATATTAAAGATACGAATAATTTTAAGATAAACTGCCTTATTATATTCATATAAAGGCATTCATAGATATTACGTAGTTAAATAACATCAATAGATAATCAAATTGTATAGATCAACACATTACATTTAGGGTGAGACCCAAGGACTAAGTATAAGAGTAGTTTTACACAATTGAACAAATAAATTTTATATAATTATCAATAATATTTATACTTTCTGTGATGAATATTATGATAAATATGTTTATTGTTTTCTTCATAATATTGTTTTAAAAAACATTCTATGTTTTTGCCTTTTTTTAAATGTAATTTATAATTGGTTTCTTAAATTATTCGTATACTTAACTACTTTTTAAGTACGTTGTAATTACAGATGGTTTCGGGGGTTCTGATTCATTCATATTTTTCTGCTAAAATTCTATCCTATATAAATCTTAAATTTTTCTACGTTTCGGGTGTTTCTTTTAATATGTTGTGTAAAATGCGTTATTATTATGGTATTTAAGATTTGTTTCTTTATAGAAACTGATTAAAATCATTCTGCATTATAACAAACTTCCCTTACTTATGTTTAGCCAAATGATTTAGGTAAATTAAGGTATCCGACTACGTTCGAAACCGTTATTTTAAAAAAGCACATAAATGGATAATTTTCATGATATTTAGTGTCACTTGGATTAGACTACACGTATAAAATTGGTTTAAGGACATTTTGACAAAAAAAATTATTTAAATACAATCTTTTGACAAAAAATTAACTTAGAATAATCTTTTTTCAAAATGTTCCCCTTTTGTGAAAAATGCTTCTATTATAATAATATTTTGCCTCTATATAGCTCAGACCTCTGTACAGAGGCTCAACTAAAATGTTTGAAAAATTCACATTATTTTCAGAGTTACCACCCATTGAAATAATTATCAGAGTTTTTTTCTTAAAATTGCTCCCCTCTGTTGTTGTAAAATATGGATAAACCCACTTCTAAGTTATATATTTCAAAAATTCTACTTGAGCCTCTGTAGACAGGTCTGAGCTATATACAGGCAAAATATTACTATAATAAACGCATTTTTCATAAAAGGAGAACATTTTGAAAAAAAATTATTCTAAGTTAATTTTTTGC
>BMAV01005713.1:10123-44398 GCA_019973955.1 Trichonephila inaurata madagascariensis | reverse complement strand
TTTTTTTTTACACGAGCACTTTTTAAATCCTTGTCAAGTACCACAGCTTTGAGATGTTGCAACAGATTGAAGAGTTGTGTCAGTATTTGGACTTTCTTTTATGGAAACTAATTCTAGCTGACATATACTGAATTGATATCTAGAGAACAATTGTTTTATTCCACCGAATTGAAAAAAATTCTTCCCAAAGCAGCTAGAACTGTTTCAAAGAACTTTCGGAAATCCTACTTCATAATTTTAAGATCAGTTAATCGTCATTCCATAGAATTTTTGGTTAAATCATAGCACTCGATAATTTTATATACTTTGACTATTTTAGTTATTTCATGAAATACCTAGTTATTCTATAAAATAACGGATTTCACGCTTTAATGGTAACACATATATGTATATATATATTACTGTAAAAAATATTACATAATACTTTTTTTAAATAACTAGTTCATGACCATAACTATTAATAATTTCTATATTAAATATTTACGTAAACCTTAATAAAACTAACTATAACTAAATTCTTGTAGAGATTACATGGATATAACTTTGCATATTATAATTTGAAAATTAATCTATATTTTTTATAAAAAAGACGCATTTACCTTTAACAATAATATAGCTTCATTTGGGCAAATAATATCTCTAAATATCTTAAATAATTGTTGAATGTTTCTTATTCATTTATTAAAAATAGAGGAGAAATTAATATTAATTCACAAACTTATATGGTTCTTATATGAACATTATTGTTCTAATAAATGTCTTAATAACTACACTTGTAATTCGCTTGCAATTACAATTTAATTAACTTAGTCTTATTATCCAACATTATTCTCCTAAATGTCACTGATAATTATATTGTCCATAGTTCATTCCCATTTTACATTATATTAATTTGAGTTTTCTTTCATTTTCCTTCTTAAATTATTTAAATTTGATAAGTTGTTTTTATATTTTATAAGTTTAAAATATGCTTTTGCTTTCATTAAAGAACATTTTCGAACAGTTTTTTCATTAAATACAATCCGGATCTCTACATCGTTTTGGATCACAATGGACAAGCACTATGTGACATACTTGTTAAAATTGATTAAACAAAATTTAACATTTAGAAATTGAATTCAGTATTTTGAAAAGTTATTACATACTTCTAAATATGCATATTACTTTTACATATTATAAAATTATGGAGGTCTAGAATTTTGAAAATTACTTTTAGTATCAGAGATGTTTTAATTGTGTGTTCTATTCTAATCTTATTGGAAATAAAGTAAGTTCATTATTTTGAAAAAAATGGATGAATAATGTGAATTAAAATTTTTCAGAGGAAAGAAAGAAAAAACATATCTCTTAATTGTTAAAATATTTTACTGTAAATCGAAATTCACACAAAAGAAAGTTCTTAAAAAATCAACTCAGTACTTTCGAAACCCAACAATTCACAAAAGTGTTAGTAACGTAACAACAGACGGAATACCTAAGGCCACAAAAAAATCAACCCTCTTAATAGCCTATTTAATGGACAGGAAGAAGCTATTTGCAGTCCGAAATTAACTTTGTGTCTCAGATGCCGTAGGCTTCATTAATACTCAAATGTCAAGCAGCCTTTCATTATCTTTTCTCGTCAACGATTAAAAGAAGAGTAAAGGGGGTGTTAGTAGAGATAGTACTTGAAGTTTGAACTCTGTATGGTCGATGTAACGATGAGACCATTTTTACCGGAAGGGTTGCGTAATCGATAAAAGTTTCAACAAATTGCAAAAAAAAAAAGAAAGAAAGAACGATTTATATTTGGTTGGTTCTCAAAAAGAAACTAAAAGATCTAGTGTTTATTTAGGTTAGGTTTCCTTCTAATACATATTACTCCATAAATCATTTGGGTGAAAGAATAATATAGGATTTGCCCGTTAGAGGAAAATTTATAAAAAAGAAACTAAGCATATATTGAAATACTTGAAATAATAATTTTTAGCACTTATCCGTATTGAAATATTGACGTATAATTAATTTAGTATTATATTTCAAAAATATATTCGACAGCAAGTATTAAAATAAAATTTTTATATTAAAATCCTTACTTCCAAAAAGAAGAAAAATGTATTAAATTGTAGTGCTGTTTCATAAGGGCAAATTTCTATAATGTATTTCTTAGAATAAAAGCAACAAACTAAGTTTTAATTTTTTTTAAAAAAAGTAATAAATTAAATTTTTAAAAAAAAGTGTTAAAATATGAAATTGCTTATGAAATATATATGTAGAACAAAACATATTTAAAATACTAAAATATTATGCATTTGACTTATTACAAAATTATTTCAAGAAAAATAAGTTGATTTCTTTGGACAAATTTCATAATTACAATGCATGTCATTAGACAATGTTTTAAAAGAAAATATAACAATGCATAATTTAATGCATTATCCCGCGATTACTCGCGCGAGGTGTTCTGTACACCCCTGCAACAAGAAAAGCATCCTAGGATTCTAAAAAGAATGCGCAGAACCACGATTTTTTCTGCAGCTGCACATTTTAGGTCATTGAAACTTCAGGCCTGATGCAATGAATCTCGCTAGGACAATTGGATGTAACGGCCTTCAAAAGTTTATCTGGGGTGCTGAAAACACCCCGCGAGGGATTGAGTTATATATTCGTACTCGAAGCATCTGCGGAAGAGTACTTTTTACTCTTTCCTTTTACATTTTTTTTTTCAAATATACTAATATGCATGCGTATTTTATTTAAAATTTCAATAATTATAGCCTACAAATAATATAATTCTATAAAATAATGGTAAAATAAAAGTTTTTTTTTTAAATTTTTCAAAAAACTTTTTCCAGAAATTATGACAAAAGCTCCATGCGAAAGGGAGAAACATCGACTTCGTCATCTTTTAGATACTATATCAACAGATTGTCAAGATGAACTAAGTGTAATTTTGGAACCAAACTTGGAGAGATGAAACTTGAAATTATAAATTTTTATAATACAGGTGGTGTTGAAATGTGCAGTGTATATGATGTATCGTGAATATGTAACCGTTGGCCATTGCTAATATTTTATCATCTACTTAATACTGCAGGAATTAATGCTTCAATTGTCTATCATTCGGTTCTTCCCGAAAAAAAAAGTGAGACGTTGAAGATTATAAGAGGATATTAGAATGGATCTTGTGCAGCCACAGTGGGATATGAGATCGGAACTCCTAAACCTTAACAAAACACTCAAAAGAAGCATTACTGACACAGAAGATATTAAAAAGAACATTAATCCAACAAAAAAGGAGCGTTGCACTGTTTGTTCACGGATAAAAGTTGTAAAAATTACTTGATTTTGTCTTCAATGTAAGAAAAATATGTGCTTAAAGCATATGAATATAGTCTCCTCTGAATGTTTGAAAAATGATTAAAATATTATTTTTCTATTTTTTCTATCCTATCATTAATTATAAAGTTTATTTATTACTGGTATATACGTTTTACTTGTGGTTTATGAAAAATATAGAAAATTGTGTAATTTAAAATGAAAATTTTGTAGGTTTAGTTTAAATTACTGTTAGTCTCATTTGTATATGCAATACATTTAATAATTTTATTTGTATAATACAAAAAACATCTTTTACTTTATAAAAATATATCAAAATTGACATATTTTTTTTTTTTCATATTTAAATACACGCGTTAAAAGTTTGGGGTGTTCTCTACACCCCGCAAGCAACGACGGTAGTAAAAACAGGCGCTAGTGACCGCGGGTTAAGTACGCTAAAAAAATGTTTCTTGGATTAACATTCACATAAAGGATAAATACATATTTGAAAATAAAATTAATTATATGAGCATGATATTAAAAATGTTTAAATATTTAAAAATAACACAATAAATAAACACAGCCCAAATTCAAAAAAAAAAAATTTTGTGAAATAAGCAAATCCTGTTGAAAAACGATACGGGGAGAATTCAATTTTCTTTAAATGCTGTATTTTTAGTAAAAAAAATCAAACAAATGTGGTAGGGATTTAAGTTCTTTATATTCATAGTGGCCGTTTATTTTATTGAAAAAACTTTCTAAAGCGATAAATTAACTACAAATTTGAAAAGGTTTAAATGTTTTAATATTAAAAAGTAAAATTAAATTTTAATTTGTTTAAAAATTTAATAAAAAATGTTGCTGCGTACATTGCTCTACACGTATTTGTATATCAGTGTATATGGATTTAAAACAAATTTCTTCATTAAAAATGCGTGAAGAATTACATATGTTTTCTTTCTTAATTGTGCTTTTTACTTTAGGATCCAAAATATTTAAAGCCATCTGAAACTACTTTTTTATAAGTTATAAATATGTGTTTCTAAAAATATAAAACTAAATGATTAAAAAATTGTTTCTATTACAATACTTTTTCCCCAATGGAAATCGTATACTTATGATCCTTCCCATGATTAAATATGAAGAAGCTCATTGGTGTTATGTATATATAAAATTGTAGTAAGGGAAAATTTTGTCATTTTTTCTAAAGAAAAAAAAATAGAAATTCACTTTGCAAGAGACTGCCAGAGTTCTATCAACTTATCTAACCCTTTGGAAAAGAAATTATCTGTTTTAAAGGCAGGACATTCTTCCATTGCCGTTTAGACACCTTCATAATTTAAACATTCATTTCCATCAAGAAAGTTTTGCAGCCACCTGAACAGATGATCGTCAGATGGTGCAAAATCATGAAAATATTTCGACTAAGTAAACGTTTCCCAACCGAATTCTACAATTTATTCTGCGGTGTTTCTTGCAACATGTGGTTTAGAGTTATCATGGTTAGTCTTTTTGGTCTACTGATATTCCTTATACAAAACATCAGATTGCAAACAGTAATTATCAGTATCGTCTCATTGCGCAAGATGTATCTCTGCGATTAACCTAACAACACAACATAATCTTCTGTTGCACGCTAGCTTTGTACGTGGATGGTGGTGCCTTACTTTTGTAAATATGAGCCCTTTTTCTAATCAAGCGTTTATACATTGTTCACTTTTCCACCCCAAGTACCAAGTGGTCCGAAATCAGTCCTCTGGCGAGACGAGCAAGCTTTGAAGAACATGTCGAAATGCTATGCATAACTTTTTTTCGCTGAATTTGCATGGCACTTAAATCAAGCATTTTAATGTGATCGAAACCAGTAATCGGATGAATTCCAAGCTCGAAGCCCACTTCTGTGGATCTTCTCCTGACCATACTGCATAGCACTTCATAATTTCCATCTTATAGCCTTCCTGATTTAAGTTCATCTTTCAAAGTAAAACCTCCCGAATGAAATTTTGCAGACCATCTTTGGTTTTTATCAGCTATTACTGCATTATCTCCCGAAAGGTATTTTTTGCCTCAATCGCGAAATTTCTATTTGGAACCTATAGAACATACAATGCTTTAATCTATTTTATCCCATTGTAATATTTAGAGGACAGCTAGAAAAATAAAACTTGTGGAAATCATTATTTGTATGTTGCAAATAATCTGTCAGTTGGAATATGTAGATATATGTATTAGCTTCTTCTTGCGAGTTATGTGTCTCTCTCCCTCCTTCTTCCCCTGAACATTTTGATTATTCATCGCATTTGTGGGAGTGGTTGGTATTATTTCTTTGGGATTGCAGAATTCTTTTTCAGTTTATTTTGGACGCTTGGATGGGTATATTTTTATGTGATAATACACTTTCATTCTGATCCCGGTGGTTAGTTAGAACAATATTGCTCTTAGGTAAGTGTTAGCAAATTATTTTTAACTATTCTCTAAATAGGACAGCAGGATGATAAGCCAGCAGTTGACGCGTTTTTTCTTTCATAACTAAGAATAAAAGAAAATAATGATTTTTCTTTTAGTGTTTGACCCCTGCTGAATTATATTAGTGCAAAGTTTTATGACGTTAGAGGAAGAATTAAAAGTATTAAATATAGTTTAGATTCACGGGAGAGAGACCTTGGTAATAATTTGGTGAAAAATGTCATGTCACGAAACTACTTCCAAAAGTTGAAATCTTATTCACACTGTGTGGATAATAGTACTGTAAGTCGGCATGTTCATGATCGATCGTTCAAAGTAAAACCTTTGTGTTTAGCATACTCAGTAATAATTTTATATAAAATTTGAACAAAATCTCTGCAAATATCAGCATTGATAAAAGAATCCTCATGTATTACGGTAGGAATAGTCTGAAATTGTTTATCCTAGGCAAGCCAATACGTTTTGGATATAAACTTGTGGCATATTACGTATAACTGCATAAATGTAACTGTAACTTTTTTATAAACATAATACATATGACTGTTTCGTATTGAACTTTATATTAATTAACTATATCATATTTCAAAAAAAAATAATGGGAAATGTTTAAAATTGTATTTATTAAATAAATATTTTGTGATCCAAGTATTATTTTTTTTAAAAAAGAGTAATTTTCCTTTTCACTAATATATCTCAAATAAAAAATGTAGACTAAAAATACATTTCATCTTTGTTAAACGTTGCTTAAAATGTATTCCTTCTTTCTCCGTAACGTTTCTAGGGAATGTCAAAAATGTGCTTACCCATTATTTGTGCTTATTTTTAATTAAAACTCAATATATATATATGAACCGATTAAAACAAAATAAGATGAATCAGAAAAATTTGACCCTTAAGGTTTGCGGTGAGTTTTATTGGGTAATATGTCATTGTAAAGCAAAAGGCATCAAAAAGTACGAATAATTATATGACTAAACTTTGTTCAGAGTATTATTAACACAACTTGTCGGGTAAATGGGAGTTTGTCCTGTTGACGTTGTACATTACAGAAATCCTTCCTTATAGTGAGGGAAAACAGGGGAAAAGTATGCTAGCTATGCCACACTCTGACGGAAACTGATTGCAATAATCACTCACGGTACACGACACCGGTGATCACGAATTAATTATCATATTTTCATTATCTGGGATACTCCAGTATCTTGCTTTGCTGAACACATATATAAATTTAATGAACAAATCCCTTGTTGTGATTGAGCTGTATAATTTGATGATATTATATATTGATGAAATGCAGAAATGTTTGTCAATCTGTGAGGTTATGTCTATGACATTTTCGGAAAATATTTACAGCCCTTTCGTAAAGCACGTCTAAATTTTCTTATGTTTATACCTATACTAGCATCTGATTAAATGTATTTTTCTTCGAATGAATTGAATGTCAAAAAAGTTATTTAGATCATAATTTTTGAAATCGAATTATATGTTGATAATTCTATTCCTTAGAAAATTGAATTATTGGGATACTCGTCTTTTTTGTAAACTTTTAAGTATCTGAGAGATTTCTTTTAACAAAATGGAGTTGTAGAAGTAGCCACGTTTGCATATTTATACATACAATTTTTAATGAGTTTCCAATACTAAGTATTATTATTCATTTCAATTAAAAACGTTTCCATTTACCCACTGTACGCAAATATTGGGAAACAAAATTCACAATAATTCTCATTTTGGTTATTTTTAATGAAAATGATTTTCTACACATTCATGATTCAAATAAATTCAGATTTAAATTAATGTAAAAAATATCATTTAATTAATTTGATCACTATTTAAAACAAATAACGTAAATTATGTTGTAACTATTCTATTAAACACACAGATTATTAAGAGAATTCCTATTAATTGTTAAACAATGTATGTCCCTATTTTAAATTTCAGCCAACTTATTACAAAGAAAGTGATTAATGAAAGATACGAATGCCCGTATGCTCAAAAATTTACTTTCCTCGAATTGATATATGAATTTTAATTTTTTTTCTTTAAGTATTTAAAAATTAAATCAAATCATTTGTTTTTCGTATGGGAATATTCTTTAATATATCCAAATTTAATTCTGTTTCTATACGTATGACTAAAAAAAAACTAACAATTTCTCCAGCAAGAATAAAAAATGTTAATTACTCTATTTTTCATTCAATTTATTGTAAATTCCAGCGTATAATGCCCACAGGAGTATAACGCGCACCTGTACTTTCAAGCTGTAATTTTTAATGTTTAGGTATATTCACCATATAGCTTGCATCCTGTTTTTATACGAAGAAATCTGAAGTATATGTGTGCAATACTTTCATGTTTTGAAATGATTCATTCCAGGTATTGTTGTATAGGTAGGGAATGCAATATCGGACCAAAAGTTCAATACTGTATTTTTTAGATCTTAATACCGGGATACAGGTTTTAATACCGGTATTAGAAATTTTAGAAAAATCACGAAAACTCTGGTGTTTCTTTGTTTTATATTTGCCAGTTTTATTAGACAGTGTAAATATCACAAAAAATAATTTGTAACTTATAAATTATAACAGCATACAAAGAACACACACACAAAAAAAGTAACGGAAAATCTTATTTATTTAAATCACAAAAAAGTGTAAATATCGCTATTCAGTCTGTGATACTAGTACAAATATTTGAAATGTGATCTTAAAAAAACAATGCATCAATTGCACTGCCATTAAGCCTGGATCGTAATTTTCAGCAATAATTTCTTCTGAATTATCTTTTTATCAAAATAATCTAAAATCCCTGATGCCTTGGGCTTAGAAGGTGTGCTAAAATTTGTGTCTTCATCGCAATTAGATTCTATCCTTTTTAACAATTTTGTATCATGTTTCGTTTCTAAATGTGTATGGAGTCCCCGTTCGTACTTCCTCCATTCATTTTAATAACACTAGAGCATTTTTTTTTAAACTGTGCAACTATATTGGTTTCATCATATAAATAATGAAACCAAACTGAAGTATTATCAACTGATTTTTTATGTTCCTTAAAGCTATTCTCATTCATTACTATGGGTTTTTATTTATGAGTATATATATAATATCTTGAACCTTAAAGTATGATATGAAAATACAATGTGAATAACAAACTCACCAATTTAAAAAAATATCAAAATATTACGCACTTTCTTCATAATTATGACCTTGTTGTTATTGATATGAATATCAATCTACAAATCCTCAGAGTGTGCAGTATCGCTCTGAGCTGTAACAGGATATTTTTGGCCACCTCTTTCGATGATTCACATACTTTATCACGTCTCTTAACTGTACGATACAACTTTGTATTCACAGTTTAATTACACAAAAGAAAGAAGAAAAATAAAGACACAAAAATAAAAACGTATATTATTTGGCGATGTTGGTGATCCCTGAACATATAGTGGATACAATTTTAAGAAAAAAAATTCTAGTTAATACCAAAAAACCGGTATTAAAACTTGTGAATACCGGTATTTCAAAATTGTACGAATCGCTCAAAATACTGGTTTTCGGTATTCTGTTAACCGGTATTGCAATCTCTAGTTGTAAACTTTTGAAAAATTGTGAGCTTTTAGAAATACAACCTTTTAAGTTCATAAATGATGCCATTTATTTTAAGTAAACATTATTTCTGTATATATAAACGTCTAATTTATTTTTTAGGTTCATCTCTTTTCATATTTTTATGGTCATAATTCTTATCCCCTGCTTATAACATGTATCCGTAAATTTTGATCTTATTTTTTGCATTAAAAGTGCGCGTTATACGCCGGATTTTACGGTAGGTTTATCTGTCTGTAGTTTGATATGTCTTAAGAAAAATGTTTAGTACTATACTATAATTCTTTTGATTTATTAAAATTATGCATATTTATAAAAGGCACAGTAACAGTAAACCTAATCATCCGTTTAAAAATATTATCTAAATGAGCACATCATAGCTCATTGGAATAACGTGTAAATTACAGAAGTTTGTTGCGTGAGAAAATTCTTGATTGAAGAAAGAAAGAAAAGATTGAATCACTTAAAAATAACAGATATCGAATTTGAACGAATTGGAATCGTTTTCTTCCCTTTAATAATTTTAACCCAAAATAAAACAAAAGCAAATTATTTCTTAAATATGAACAACTTCTGTTGTTGAAAATGCAAAGGAAATGGTCAATAAAAACATAGAAGACAGAATTTATTTCCTGAAGTTTGCTTGCTGCGAAAATCTATATTATTAACATAAGCAAAATATAACATTTACTTTACATCATAAGCAACAACAACAAAAAGGAATTGAAATAAAATGAATAAATAACTGAGCACTAACCAGGATCTTCTTTATTTGATATTCTTTTTTTTTCCTTTTCCGTAAGAGGGATCGAAAACTCATTTATAAGATCAAAGGAATTTTGCTTTTGAATTATGTTAGAGCTCTGAGATTGCTTTTCTTTAAAAAGAGTAAATTAGTCTCAACATAAAATAATAAAAAATCAACATAGGTATGTAATAATATGTTATTTTACAAAAGTAATAACCGGTACTATAGTAATTTTTTGAATACCTAAAAATGTTTAGTAATTTTATACTATCCAAAAATTATCCAACTTATAAAATTATTTTTCTAATAACTGTCTAAAATATTCAAGAATAAAAAAAATATAATTTTTAGAAACACTATTAAGGGTATTTTAATTAGTTTTTGAAATATACCAGATTTAATTTCTTAATCATATTTGATAACTTTGTGTCAACATTTTACATGAATTGGTCAAGTGCTTTCGGAAATTTTTGGCTTTGAACAAACACACATTACATTTTTATTTATATAGATTTTGATATTTCATGTTCTATCTTTCTCCATCCCCCCCCTCTCTCTCTTTTTATATATGCCTAAATCTGTATGTTTTATAAATTTAATATAATATTAAATCCATTTCTCAGGGGTTCTCATCAGTAAGGTTCATATGAAAAACCTGCTGGTGTGTTTCGAGCTCAGCTCTCCAATTTAAATAAGATAATTCATTAGAGAGTTCATTAACTAGGTTAGCCCTTATAAATGACTAGTTCATTTCCAATGCTTTTTAAACTAAACCTAAACATGTTTTACTTTTCATTTAATAGTGGTCGTTATTTTTAAAGAAAAATTGAATCTGGTGAAAGAAAGAAAATTTGAATACAGGTATACCAAATTATAAGTTAAAGTTAAACCTTTACAGAAAACTTCTCAGAAAATACACTCTATTAAAAAAAACCAAGAACGAGTTGTTATATAGAGACAAAAATTCCTAGGTAGGAAGATTTTGTATAAAATAGAAAATGATTAAAATTTCAGAACACTTGGATGAATTATTTTAGAGTAATATAGTTATATAAAATAAAGATATCCATAAGCTTTGGACCCACCTCTAAGTTAAATGCAAGCTGCACCACTACGTTGCAAAGAGTGGTAAAGTACCTTGAAAGTCTCCTGCGGTATTTCTTGCAAAATTTGCTCCAATTGTCGGGGCAGGTCATCAACATTACCTTGTAGATGCAGTCGTCTTCCCCCCATATTCCTCGACTGGAGAAGGGTCTGGTGATCTGGTTGGACAAGGAATTGTTTGACAAGATCTAAGACAGTTCATAGTAACACGTACCGTATGTGGTTTGATATTATTTTGCTGAAAAATAAGGCCAGGGTACCGCAAAAAGTATGGTACTAAAACAGTTATCAGAATGCCATCAATGCACCGCTGTTCTGTAAGTGTACATCTAATGACGACCAAAGCGGTATAGTTGTCATTGAAAATGGAACCCTTGACCATAACTCCTGGTTGAGGACATGTATGGCGTGCAGTAGTGAAAGCAGTATTCGCATTCTGCCCTGGACGTCTCCAGGCATGTCTTCGATGATTTTTAGGACATTATTAACCCAGTCAACATGATTCCAACCTGATGGAGCCAAGCAACAATATAATCTGGTTTGACAGTGTGCAGGTGTGAGTGAAGGTTGGTGTAGTGGTTGGCACGAACAGAAACTTCGTTCTTCTGTGAGGGGTCATGGTGGACACTCGTGTGCGCGTCGTACGTATGATGATTGATAACCATGAATCATGCACTGTGACAACTGATCCGAAAGTCAATCTGTCCTCCCAATCTGCTGCGGCCTTAGGTCGACGGCGATATTCATGTCGCTGAAATCTGCCATAGTCTACCCATTCTTGCCAGCAACTTCTAATGGCCGCATCGCTGCGACCCAAATGACGAGCGAGTCTCCGATGTACCCGACCTGACTCTTTCAATCCAATGATATGGCATCTTTCAAATTCTGACAGTTGCTCGCAATGAGCTCGAATATTGCCAGAAGGAATTTTCTCAGTCATTGAAAGATATCCTAAATGTCAATGCAACAGAAAGTTGGACCAACAGATTGAGAATCGCTTCTTATAGACACCTATTTACTGCATATTTCCGATGCGCTGTTACTTCTGTTATTCATTCATTGGACACCAAATTTTAATCATTTGCATGTTCGTTACAAATATCTTTGTAAAAAATTTCATTGCAATCGGGCAACTCCTTCTTGGTGCTTCGTATTTTTTTTTCTAGAGTGTACGTGTACAATTTGGAGCATTATTAATCATATTGTAATGAATTTCATTCAATAAGTAAAGATAATTCTCTCTCTATAACAATGCAAATTATTTTAATAATTTAATTGCAGTTTTGAAAGGGGAAAAGGCATAGTAAGAGATTTCAATTACATGTTTTTTGAAACAAATAATTATCGTTACATTAATAATTGTTTTTATTACCAATTTTTTATATGTTTGGTAAATTTCAACAAAAACTAAAATGAATATAATTTTAATTTTAGTATAAAAATCAATAATATTATTCTCAGACTAAGTTTCTTAAATTTATTTTAAAATAATCAAGAGTATCAAGAATCTCTTTAACTGATAGAATAAAAATCTGAGCATACCTGCGTTATCAATATTAGTAGTGGCTTAGTCCTCGCAAATTTCCATTGCATTGTAACTGCGGTAACTATTAAAAGACCCATTGTAATGAAACTACGAAATAAAATTCCAAAATTAATTTTGATTCTTTTTAATAAGATTTTAAGCAAAATAGCAAAAAAAAAAAATAATAATAATAAATTTGGCAAGTTTTTTTTTAACATTAAATTTTAAAAATGTTTACTATCATCATTTAACATTTCATTACATTTTTTGAAATATTTATTATCACAATTTGGCATTTTAGAAGGGTTGTACAATATACTTAAATAGATAAACTACAATCCTATTGAGAAAAAAAAAGTTCAACAATACAAAATTTTACGTAATATATTTAAAAAAACAGTTCAATTTCCATAGGTTCAATGGTGTTTTTCGTTTTGATATCAGGAAACATTCAGGACAATCAACTCCCATTTGATTCATGTATTTACTTTTTTGAATAATATGTCCTATTAGTTAAGAGTACCATGCGATGCTCCAAAGATTACAATGACTAAATCAAGACTTTTTGATATGTGATATAAATCTTATATATATATATAATATTTCAACTTAAGTTAAATATTTTGCATTTCTAATAATGATCTTTAAAATATTCCCTTTAAATACAACAGAAATTTTTTAACTTCAATTCCCCTCTTTTTAGTTCAACATGGACTTAATTTTTGATATATCTCGTATATACTTTCAATCAGTTAATATTTTTTTTAAAATTCATTTCTTAAAAATAGAATATATTTTGCGCAAACATATATAATCAGTGTACAAAACACAGTGACACAAATTATTAAGTAAATATTTTGAATAAATTCTTTGCAAAAAAACATAGAACTTTAATTTGAAAACAAATATTTTTCTTCTCTTCTATGATGTTTTTAAACATAGCCATTAAACAGAGAAAAAAATTATGAAATCTCTGTATGCATATGTATACTGTACAAAATGAGTAAAAAATTTCGGGGCACATCGTGTAAGAAATTTTCTTTTAGTGCACGCAAATTTAAAACTAAATTTAAACTGAATATAGAAAAAAAAAAAAACTCTAAAAAGACATTTTTTTCCCATTATACATTTGAATATCACTATCTCCAGTCTGTTTTTAGAATATTTTAATCAATCTATATACAGTTTCAAAAAAGTATTATTTCTAGTTTATTTTACTCCTTTTTGATTCATCATGTGCATATACACTTCGATATCTTGCGTTCTATATAGTTTCATTTAGGTACAATCTTTTTGAAAAAAGTATTTCTTAAACGTACGAAATATTTAAACAAATATACAACATGTAAGTATTTTTGTTTTGTTTTAATGAAAGCATTGTGTAAATTCTTTCATAAGACTGTAAACATAATCATTTTGAAAACTCTTAATTTTCTTTTAAATATGAAAAATGTGTTTAACTCTGTTTTCTTTTTATGAATTGGGTGTTCGTAATTAAACTTGAAATTTGCAAACAGTCTCTAGCAAAAACTATGGATCAGAATTACATGAAAAGTGGATAATGGCAGGCAGAAAGAATGGAAATTTTATTGAGGGAACAAAACAATTACTTTCAAAAACAACTACTAGATGGCGTTGTGAAATTTAAACTATTGGCAAAGGCAAGTGTCGTAAGCATATTAATCCTGTGCTAGCGCAGTAGTTACCCGTGGATATGAAGATGCGATAGGTGAAGTGCAGCTCTACTCGTTTCCAAATCCTGAAAGATGACGCTGACTCTCCAGGAACATACTTTAATAGTGAATTTTTTTTACCCAAACGGAGAATCTGCTACTAAAACTTTCACAAAATTTTGGTCTATGAAATAGTTACGAAATGGTCCATTCAGTAGTCAAGCACAAACAAATCAGATTAAGAATTTTGTAGCAATGGAAACATATTTGATTCTGCCAGAAAGGGAACGAAAGTGTGCTGCAGCGCAGATAGTGGATGATGTAGTGACTAAGTGGAGCGAGACAGTTCGCAAACCCTCGATAACACTAGTGTTCGATGTATTGCAGCATGTATTCAAAAAACTCATTCCACAGTTTATAAGATTCTTCGATAGGCCTTTCGATAGTATCCCTATAAACTGTAGCTAGTGCAGCAACTGTTACCAGATTACATGGAGAGTCGACAAATTTTTGCATTACGATTTTTGCGTGAGGTGAGCTCCAGAATGAATGCCCATAAAGCATTTTGAGATCCGACGAGGCTTACTTTCACCTGGAAGTTTCGATTAAGGTATCCGACTACGTTCGGAACCGTGATTTTGCAAAACCGTGTAAGAGGATAATATTTATGATATTTAGCATAACTTAGATTAGACAATCTATATAAAATTGGGTTAAGAATAGTATTACAATAAAAAATTATTTAAGTACAATATTTTAACAAAAAATTAATTTAGAATAACCTTCTTTCCAAATGTTCTCCTTTTGTAAAAAATGCTTCTATCGTATTAATATTTTGCCTGTATATAGCTCTGATCTCTGTACAGGGGCTCAACTAGAATTTTCGAAATGCATAACTTGAAAGTCGGTTTATCCATGTTTTAAAACAGAGGGGAGAAATTTTAAGAAAACACGCCGATAATTATTTCAAATGGTTGTAACTCTGAAAATAATGTGCATTTTTTAAAAATCATATTTGAGCCTCTGAACAGAGGTCTGAGCTATATACAGACAAAATATTAATAGAATAGAAGCATTTTTTAAAAAAGGAGATCATTTGGAAAAAAGGTTATTCTTTTTGTCAAAATATTGTATTTAAATAATTTTTTTGTCAAAGTGTCCATGTAGTCTGATCTAAGTGACACTAAATATCATGAAAAGTATCCATTTATGCGCTTTTTTAAAATTCCAGTTCCGAACGTAGTCGGATACCTTAACACGCACAATTGGCGTATTTGGGTTCGTACCATTCCACGTCAATTCTTAAAATTTCATCACACGCTTAGCATATAACTGTTTGGTTTGGCTTCGTTGTGGGTTTTCATTTTTTCCAAACCGAAAGCGGTGCAGGGCTTGTCACATGCATCGTCACTGGTCAACGGTAAGCCTCATTATTAGAGCAATCCGTTGATCCAGCTCTTCATACAAAGCGATGTGATAAAATCAGTGTTTTGGGGAGGATGGTGCTCCTCCACTTATCACCCGTTGTGTGAAACGAGTTCTCCGCCACCATTTCAGTGACGAAAAAATCACCAGACGTATTTTAAACCGCTTGGTCACCTAGATCCCCCGACATGAAATCTTGTGACTTTTATCGGTGGGAATCTATCAAACATATCGTCTACCTTAATCCCGTCATATCCTTATCCGACATCAAAGGAAGCATAGAGCGCAATGTGCGTGACATTTCCCAGTTCATTCTACTTTCAACAGCCAAACATGCGATTTTATGCTTCCAGATGGTAGCAGACAATAATGGACAACATATCTAGCATGTTTTGTAAACTTCTGTAGATTATTTATATGTTTTCAATTAAAATATGTAGGCCATCCGGGGGGGTTGAAACTCATTGTTTTTTCCCTAGATAAAATCCATATCATTTCATTTTACCCTACCTTATTTTCATGCAATTCCGCTGTATTATTTTTGCTACATACTGCTCGCAAATTTAATGTTTAACTCTACTGTTCTGTTTGTATTTACTACACGTATGTAGCGTTCGGGTCAATATGACCTGGTTCACAATACTATCCTTTCTTGTCGTAAAAGACAAGTCGCATTTAAGAAAAGGTTGATACAATAGTAAAGTAAGTTTCAAAATAGATATAATAATATAACGCGTCTATAAAAATAACAGAAAATTATTTGAAATTGATGCTTACTTTTATTTACAATTTGAAAAGTAATATCTTACATGAATTCTGAAAATGTGATTCTTACACTTGTATCATAAAATATTAGTTTTATTGTCATTGCTAGATCGACAGAGCTTGCACCTGGCACATTTGACACACAAGGAAGTATTGGCAAAAGATTGCGATGATATGCATACATTCATTTTATCTCTGTATTCGTTTCTTTATTTTTATTGAGTTCCATTTCCTGGTAGGTTTGGCCTTGCTTCAATGTATGGAAAAAAAAGACTGATTATCACAGTTCTTCCTGGAATAACCTTCGTTTAGTCAATTTGTTTTTATTCCATTCACTATGTATTGAAGTCCATAGAACAAATGCATTACACGTAGAAGTATCAAGCATGCTATAAAATAATACCATGGGCCAAAGATTTGTTTTTCTTTTACAAGTGTATGTGAATAGAAGGACAAGAAAACAAAATATTCATGTGCAATAGTTTCTTAAATATGTACCTAAATGAAAAAATAAATAAATAAAAATGCATAAATGAAAAAAACAGGAGGGAAGGGGGAGGTTCTTACTGTATACATTTGAGTTATATCTGTTTGCTTAATATTGTAATGATTTCACACAGCTCTTGGATAAACTATTTATTTCTCAGTATGAAAATCATCAAAAAAAATAATAAAATTAGTATATTCTTTCACAATTCAATAGCAAAAGGGTCCGTAATGATTTCAAGTCTTTTTCACATAAAATAAGGGCGTAACTTCGCCCGCTAGAGAAAGGTCCTATTCAAATCGTGAGTAAAAAGGGTTCACTCTCGGTAATTCCACGCCGAGTCTTAGTGAGTTCGCTGGCTCCAACTTCGCCGTGTTCTTTCGCACTCTCTACCGATCCCTGATCTTCCAAGTTAGGAGACCTCCGTACTTCGCGGGCTCGTTACCGCTTTTTTGTATCGCTCAAGGGACGCCCAAACAGCTCCCTTCAAAATCCAGTCTCTCGTCTTGACTCTCTCGCCCTCCTTATATCCTCTCTATCTCTCCTAATCACCCTTCTCTGATCTCTTTGTCAGGCTCAACCCCTCGTGTTCTTTTGCCGCCTTCGGTCTCGGCTCCCTTGAATTCTTACCCTTCTGCCGCGTCAATCAGTCTCGTTTCCTGATCTCTCGCCCAAGGGGAGCCGATGGCTGTGAGCACATTTGTACGTTTTCAGACGCGCCGTCGTCACCGAATCACGGGAAAATGAAAACACATTGTTAAGGCGCCTCTTTTTGACATTCCGGTCAGCCTGGGAAAAAGGTTCAGAAACTTCCACCACCCATTTACGAAATTCTTTCCCAGCAATTAGGGAAATGCCTGGAATTTTCGCAACGTCTGTCGGCAAGGTGCAAGGGATCTGTTAGCAAATAGTGGGAAGAGATAGGCTTCGTCACAATATGTATTGTGTTCCTTTAAATTTCCATCACCTACTTGTTTTAATAATTTCTTTTATTTCAGGCTTCTAATCATATATTTTGCTTTCAATAATTCCCTCACCAAACATTTCTTTAGGTTCCTTTTTTTCATACTTTTTACTCATTTTTTCAGAAGTATTTGGATATGTCGAGGATTTTACATTGATAATATTCTTTAACAGTATTAAAGTTTTACAAATATCAATCAAATATAATCACTAAGATGTATTTCTTTTAGAAACGAAGTAGCTATAGGCACCCGAAAGTGCTTTAGAAGGTAACATTTGATTCAAAACATTACAGCAACGTAAAATATAAAGTGAGGAATTTCGCTCCATTACTTAAATAAATAGAATGCGAATAAAAATGGCCAAAATTTATTTCATTTACTTATTTCAAATGAAAAAAAAAGTAATGATTTACATATATCCAACATAAGTACATCATCTTTTAAAAAGCTTCAAAGAGTGAGTGGACACATCTATCTCGATTATACCAATTTTTTAACTTATATTTTTCATGGTTAGTAATTAATTGTATCGATGAACATAAGTGTTCTATATAGGGAAAATTAAAAAAATGGAAGCAACTGAATTAGCATATATTTTGATTTTATTTTAATTCTTCGAAAAATGTATATTTTTTCTACAGTTTAATTTCATATTAATATTAGCGTGATAAAACAAATAGTGTTAATATAATTTTATGAATTTAACGTAATGTGTAATAATAATTTATAAAACATATAGCAATAAAAGAAATTCCGTCTAACTAGCTTTCAAAGACAAATGAATTAGCAACACACACGCACAACGTTGTTGGTATCTGAAAATTCAATATTATGTGATGTTTTTTTTTTTTTTTTCGTTTTAAAAACATTATAGGTGTTAATAAAAAATAACATTTACAAATGTCATTAAATTCCGAATTTAAAAAGTCATAATGTAAAATACATTGTAATTTGATTCATAATGCATCAGCATTATGCATCTTTTTTGAAATTATTCAAAATGAAGATTATTAGCAAAATCTTTTTGGGATATACAAGAAAATATTCGCAACTTAATTTTACTATTTTAATAATACACACTCAGTTTCTTTCTTTTTTCTTTTTTTTTCGTATTCTATTTTGTAAAGTTCAATTTCTTTACAATCACTGAAAGAAGTTATAGTATTACATATAAAAAAAATAATTTGAATTAAAAAAACGTACCCGTTTTATATTAGGGTTCTTACGCATTTATTTCATAACAGTAATTAAAGCAAAAATTCTGATTGTTGATTTTTTTATTTTTAATTTTAGCAATAAATAAAATAAAGAGAGACAGAAAGATTCATTGTGAACTAGGTGTGTCTGGTATTTAATTGAAAAATAAATTTTCCTGTAAAAAAGGTACCGAAACATTTATAGGATTTATAAGAACACGAAACCTAACTAATCTTTAAAGTATCATTATTAATAATTTAAGAATAAAAAAAAAGGTTTTGCGTCTTTTTTGAGATGTAAGAAATATTTTGGAAGTAATAAATTGAATCTGGAGAAATCTTGACTGATAAATCCATAATGTATTCCGTATTTGTCAATTTACATCCGAAAAGTTTATGAGTTCTTTCCGTCATGACAGAAACCCATTTGCAGTTTTCAACCATAAATCATCAATTCCAGGCTTTAAAAGAACGTTGATCCCAATATGGATTTGTAAGGAACTTTCTTCCATTTCATTGCATACTTTGGAAAAAATACATATAGCTCATAGGTTCCTCTTACGGTTATTTGTTAAAATAAAAAATAAAAGTCCGATGTGATACAATATTAAGTAGCAATGGTGGATATGAAAGATTTTCCGACTTATTTCTTGAAAAAATAAAGTATAATTCGTTTAATTTATGCTTTATATATTGATTTAATTTGTCAAAGACAAAATTCTGTTCTTTTAAATTAAATATTTATCAATAAATTTATAAATTATGATATCTAGAATTGCATACTTTGAGAAAGAAAGCATAAATGCATTTAAAAGGAATTCATATGCAGGTTTATTCTCTGCCAGACCGAAAAACTTATAGTGTTTTGAGTGTGTAGTGACGACTCGGAATCACACATATGAATCCTGGGTAGCAAATACCGTAGTTGCCAGCTATGGTGCACCGAAGAGGAGAAAAAGAACAGAGACAACAACACTTTAATAGAACAGAAAACATTTTATTCAAATGTTATACTACAACAAGTTTCTGAAATTACTTCCAGAAGTCGTCTGGTACACCTGACAGAAGTGTTGCATAGAATATTTTACGTTTTGGAAGACTTCTTCCAGTAGTGTTGTGGTAGATAAGGAAATTTTTCGTTAACACCATTATACTGAAGGTCGTCAATTTCTAACCATTTCCCTATATAGTAGTAGAACTTGTAGACATACGTGTGTAAAGCAGTAGATTGTAATTGTAACGACGCTCGGTGGTTGTGCCAGGAACGTTACTCGAAATAGTGTGCTCCAATCTTACGCCCATCGCAAATTTTAACAGAATGTTACGTGACTTCTGAAGAGTTCAGTGTATGAAACATTTATACCTTTAGTTGAAGATCACATCGCTTGAATATGTAAAGCTGCCGGGTAAATATGTGACATCCAGGAAATTCCCAGAACATACTGAAATCCATGTGGTGCCACAGCCAATTCTGCTAGAAGACTTCTGGTCAATATTTGAAAACCTCTCTCTGTTTTAGTATAAAGTTTCAGTAAAACATCTTCTGTCCATCAAAGCGTTGCTGTTTTTGTTGCTGAAATCGCAGCTATGTTTTTCGAATACAATGAGGGGTTTTGCTATTAAAATTCACTAGAATAAGTATTTAAATATTTAAAAAACATACAGCATTATATTTTAATCACCAAGATGTGTATATATATATATATATATATATAAGACAATTTTATAACACCTATTTTGGAATGATTTCATCTCTAAAGTAAAATAAAAATCAAATTATTTTTATATTTATAAAATATTCTTCGAAAATTTTCTTACTTTCTAGGTGATTTATATTGGTAAAAAGTATTAAAAATGAATTCAAACTATATTATTTTGAAAATTAATGTATACTTTTTTTAAAGTACATTTATTATTGATATATTTCGTTTCAAAACAAGCCCAATTTTTTCTATCTCTTTGAATTATTGAATTGGAATAAAAATATGACTCTTTTAGCACCAATAACTTCATAAAACAAATACAGAAAGTCGTTCGCACTTAATGGACAGGATTTTGATTGTCAATGTTTTTCAATAAATACCGTATTCTTTGTTTCAATTTGCTTCTTTCTGATAGCTATGATTCTTGACAATTGCTGTAACTCTAACTTTTCATGAAAATTAACCATTGTTTTAGAACTGTAATGTAAATTTTAATCCATTCCTCTTGAACTGTTTTTCAAATTCCTTACAGTGATTTGGATGCCATTTTCCTTAGGCTCGTTTAATAAAACGGAAGCCCAAAAGTCCATTGGAGTAGCGTAGTTTAATTTTATATGTATTTCATCACAAATGGGATACACTTTATTCCTGTTCCTGATTCATTCTTTACTAAATAAGAAGCAAATGATTTAGACGTATGAGTAGTGGGTTGGTCCTTATGGAGCTCAACTTCATGAATGCCCTTTCCATATAAGGTTGGAATTTCTTTTTTTAAAAAAAAATGGTTCTAAGGTATTCTGCTGATAGTAGAGTGTGTGTTACGTTTGGCTTTTCTTGAGACTTTATTTTTTATTTTTAATTTGCCGTTGTTAGAAAATCCTGAAACTATCATTAATCCCTTATCATTAACTTTACTGTACACTGACGAAGTGATTTCATACGGTCATTTCCGTCAGCTGAGCATTAGAAAATGTATCTTCTTTTAAGACTGTCACTTAAATATACGCATTTCTCATCTAGTCTTACAACAAGTTTAATTTTTTTAGCAGCTACGTGTTTTTTATATAATTTTCTACAATTTGCTTTTCTTTGTGCAATATATTTTAAAAGAGGAGACGAACTTTAGGTTTAAACCACTTTTTTGCTTTTAAATATTGATAAATAATTCTAATTACAGTTCCGGAAGACATTACTAGTTTCGATACAATGAATATTTGAGTCAGGAGACTTTCTTTAAGGATCACAGAGACTTACCTTTCTTGATAGTTACTTGCGTTTGAACAGTCTTAGGATGAAGTTTCGTGGTCATGTTTTTATTTTTACTTTAAGCTAGACGTTTTCCCCTTTGTAATTTATATCATAAATACTTTTTATTGAAATGCATTAACCGAGATTTTTAAACCGATTTATAATTTGTTGATGGGGAGTATTTCTCCTCGGAAAGAGCAATTAAATAACCTTCCAGCCCAGTGCTTTTCAAAGTTTCAATATTCGCGACCCAGTATTCAATTATAATATTTATCGCGCCCCCTTCATACAATAACAATGTATTGAATTCAATATTACTATATTTTGAAGCTAAAACTACGATACGACTTTAATCTCTTAAGTTCCACAAGGGTATAAGATCGTATCATTCAAGTGCGCTAATTGCACCTGACGTATATATACGTCTTTTCGAAGTACGATCTTTTCTGTGCAATTTTATCCATAAAATTATTCCGAAAGCTTTGGAATTATAAAAAGGACCTTGACAGTGTTTGCGTCCAATTTTTCATTTCAGAGGCTCTTTTTAATTGCTTTTATTTCTTCCTTTTCTCCCCGTATCTTTTAATCGTCAGTTAAGGGATTTATTATAAACCGTACAAATTATCAAGATAAGTGTTATTTTTTGTATGTAATTTTATATATAACAATACCATAGGTCACTGGGGTAATTATCAAACTTGTTCTTAACTTAATATTGGTGAATTAATTATAAAATGCATTGTGTAGTACTGATATATTTATAAGTGCAATACTCAGTGTAAATGTGTATTTTATTTTTTATGTCGGAATGTATTTTGTTTGTTTACTTTTAGTAAACTTATAATTTTTTAAAATAATCTTTTGTTTTTGACTTTTCAATAAGCTCGCGTCCCCCCTTGTAAAGTTGTCACGCCCCCCAAGGGGGGCGCGCCCCATAGTTTGAGAAATGCTGTTCTAGCCATTTATCAATTTTAGGAGCTACTTTTCAAAACAAATATCTTATTGTACATTCTAATTAAAAGTAAATATTAACAGTCGATTATTTTGAAGTTACTAAAGTTTTATATCAAAATGTAAACGAGAAAATGAATTACAAAATCGTTTCCATGAAGTATGAAAGATCTGTAAAAATTTCAAAAGAAACTGGCTTTATTATAAAAATATTTTTCGACAACGAAGAGTAAGTACACTGTAATTTCCACTCACCAGTTAGTGATCAACATCTAGACTGATCAAAATTTCTGACTTTATTAGTTAATGAAATTTTCCCATGTTTTGCATCCTTACTTTGGAAAAAGTATTGGTACATATTATACTATGAACAATTACGGTTCTTATACTAAGCCTTTTTTTGAATATTACTGTAGAATCACTGTATATTTCATTTTACATTTAACTAAGAATTTTAAAGTGTATTTCACAATTTTAATTTCCAGTTACTACAACAATAGCGATTGTGGAACTGAAAGCTTTCTTGATTTAAGATAATTAATCTATTGTTAATACGCCACTCACTAGAGTAATGTTCGGCACAACACTTGAACAATACCAGAAAATTCTATATACCTACAATGAAGGGATAAGATTGATTATAGGTTCTCTCAATACAGAAGCATCGTATTATTTACCGGAAAAATGCAATGGAGTACTAGAAACAAAACATTTTGTTTTGCCAAACTCTAAACGTATATATTAGTATAGCAGATTTCAAATCAGAAAGTAATCCATCACTTTGGGTGCCAGAGATTCTTCGCTTTATTTAGTGCTTTCATTTTAAGATTGTTTCTCGTAACTGATAAGATTGTTTAAACATCTTGCCTGTATTTTTCTTTTCGTAACTATTCTCATGTTCATTTCCGAAATAAATGCTTGCTTAAAATTAATGAAATTTTATTGAAAGTTGAATAATTTAGTTTTATAAAAGCAACCAAGTGGGACAGCGAAGGAATTTATTTGGTTGAATAATAAAGTAATTTTGTTTTGTTTTGCTCTGTTGATTTCCCCATATATTTTTCATGTGTGTGTGTGTTCTTTTTTTTTCAAAATTTGACTTTAATGTTTGGAGAAAAAATATTTTACCCCGAAGATTCTCTTGCATATTTAAAAAGTATAAAACCAAAAACATTGCTAAGTTTAAAAATGATAATTAATCTTAGAAATGAATATAAAGTAAATTAAATCAGAATGCCTGAATAAAAATATGAAGAAATTTAAAAATTATTAAATGTAGGAATATAAAATGTAGGTAGCAAAAGAAAATCCTTTGAAAATATGAAAGTACCTGTTATTTAATTATGTTGCTATGTATCTCAAAATAAATTATTTTGTTGTTACTGATGAATATTTTATGAGCTAATGATACGAAATAAAAAAAAAAAATAAATCATATATTATTTTACAACTAAATATAAATATTTAAACTTAATTTTGTTTATGCTTTCATACAATTTATATGAATGTTTATATGTGAATACATCTTCCCAAATTCAAAATATATACATTTAAGATGCATACATTTACAATGAATCAACAATCCAAAGCTTACCAGCAACTCATTCCAGAATTCAATATGCATACTTTATTAGAAATTTTAAAGGGAGCTAAGAAACCGATGTTGAATAGATCCCCCTCACACACAAACACACACACAAAACTACATTATTTTTAAAAACATAAGGAAGCAAAATAATATTTATATATTATCAAGAATATTAAATTCTCTATGCATAAAATCTGAAAGGAATATTTTTAGTAACATTCATTTCTAAATGACTACAAGTAAGAAAATGCTGAATTTAGAACTGAAACTTGCAGATATTTTTACACGAATAATATATTAGGCAGATATCAGACAAAAAAACTGAAATCCTCGCACTCTAATAGCTATACTAATAACATGATCAATTATTATGTGGTTTTACTAATTACTTAATTAGTAAAAAAAAGCAAATTTGTATAAAGAAGTAGCTTTAACAATCCACCAATTAATTAGCTATATATATATATATATATATATATATATATATTCTTTTATGTGTATCAAATGAGAAAAATATTGTAATACCTTATTTATGCATGCTTTGGGACACTTTATGGAATAGTCACTACACGAAATATATTGATATTATATTTTTAGCAGCTCATTATAGTCTTGGCTTGAAAGAAAATGATGTATTAAAAATTTTATTTAAACTCTTTAGCACTTTTTTTCTTAAATTTTAACTATAGATAAGCAACCACATTGCACATTTTTTTCCTAAAGTAAGCTGTTACATGGGAATACTCTAAAACTAACAGTAATGTAAAATTGTAAGGCATCTTCATGAAAAAAATTGAATAATTTTCGCGCCATTTAAAAATTACAGTAAACATAAAAATATTTTGTAAAATAGATGTCAATGTATATAATTACATCTCTAGCTTCAATCATTTTAAATATTGATACAAATGGATACAGATTAACAATTATTCAATATTTACTTAATAATAAAGAAGAGAAGTATAACGTTCCCTATTAGTTTCCAAATATATGATTAGCCCTGTTTAGAATACATTGCAAATGCTTCAATTATACATCCATAACACTTGCAAAAATATTTAATAAACTTCCACTGCATTTTGTATGCTTTGATATTACTTTAAATAAGAAATCACAGGTTGTAAAAAAAAAAATCATATTTATTTTTTGTTATGGTATGTGTTACAAAATTGCCTCACTTGAAAAAATGTACAGTGAAATTTAAAAACAATAATACATTTTCAAAATTCCGTTTCAAAGATGGTGAAAAATAATAATATGTATGTTAAATTAAAATTATCTGTAGAAAAAGCATTGGTTTCCCAAAAACTTACTAAACTAAGAATAAATAGCATGGTACAGTATTTCTGAACGCAGACTTTGCAATATAATTATTACTTCATGCATGCTTATTACAACATTTTTCGTAAAGTTTTATAAGTGCCTTTACATACTAAGAAACTTATTCAATATTAATTAAATAAATATTTGATGTGTTTGATTAATTAAAACCACAATTATAGAACACATTGATTAATCTGAAATTTCCCCAGAAATGCTGTAAATAGAGATTTATTTAAAATATTTTATTCCCAATGGCAACAATCATTTTCTTTACATTTGTGAGTCCGTAAATCTGGATATGAAGAAAATTATAAACTCTATGTTTGAGAATAGTTTATTATAATTAATACAGTATTAGTGATCATTTCTTCAATAGTGATTTAAAATGAAGCATTGTAACTAAAGACATAAATCAATAATTCTTTTCTAGTGATAAATATTTATTGTGCAGACAAATCAACTGAGTGACTCCAAATGATTCCTAGAATTATTTAAATAAGACATTATTAGCATTTCTACACATTCTGACAAATAAGTAAAATTTAGTTTTCAACTCTCTTATGTAAAATGTGATAATATTTAAAGTTTAAAGATAATCTTTAAAGTTTAAAGATAATCTTTAAAGTTTAAAGATAATTTTATGTAAGTTATTTTCATGAATAATTTATCATATACGTGTAAGTGTATCAAAAATATTTTTCCAATATGAACTATACTAATAGATTCCGTATGAATCATATTACTTATCCCTTTCTTTATATTTTTTTTTCCTTTGGAATCTTATAATTCAGTAATCCCTGGATTGGTTTCAAGTGTTTCTTAGCATAAATACGTTTCTGTTTGCAATACTTAAATGTTTTTGTTTTTTTATTTTATGTTATTTTATATATATCTGTAAAACTATAAGATTTACATCATATACAATCATATCTCTAAGTTTTGCATCAATGATACACAAAATAAATTAAAAAAATAAATTATTATGTAAAATATACTTGATACCACTAAAAACAGCGGGAAAAAACAACTGATTTAAAAATTAAAGAATATATAAACACAATTGCACTTGTGAGCAAGCGTGAAAAAGTTTTATTTTTTTTAAAAAAAAACATGTATCATATAACTTATAAAGCAATATTAAAAATATTGTTCTATTGTGAACAAATTAAGTCAATTATATAAGAAAGCATGAACGTTTTCTTATGGACCTGTAAGTGCTGATGGGAGCGTACAAAGAGTTGTTGGTGGTTTGTGGGCTAGTACACTTCCATGGCATCCCCTGCATTATTGCATGAGTTGGGCAATCTTTATCAGATACCTGTAAGATGAGTAGTCACGAACTTATGGCTGATAGAATTCGATGGAGAGTTGTTGGTAGAACGGTGGCAGGTTCGGTAAATCAAAATGTTGTCTAAAATCTGTGGAACTATTATATAGGTATTAGACTTACACATAACGGTATAACATAGAGAGGGTCAACGAAGATTGACAGCGATGAATAAAGACCATTATTTGGCATTTTCAGTGTATATAAATATGATGCTACAGTTTTCCAGCTGTATACAACCATTTTAAAGACTTAATGAGATAGGGCTGCATTACAGCTGGCTTTGCATACCACTGATAACATTACAACAAACAAGCATTTAGCGTGTTATGGGTAACATGGTAATTTGTCTAAATCTCAGTAGAACATTTTAGAAATGAGTCGAAATTCATCTTAATCGACTATCAACATAAATGTATTTTGATAAAGGTTTGGCCACTATATCTTACGTTTCTAAGCAGGGAAAAGGAGCATTTGTTGAATGAGGCATAATGATTTGTGAGGCCAGTCATTCTTTTTTATGAATTCACACCCGTGCATGAGTTTGACAAAGGTTCCTTTATTTATGTGAATTATGGATGAAAAATGTTATAAAAAAGTTTTTGACTGTTCAGTGATATAGTCCATCCACACAAAGTTTCAGTGATTGGACAACAACACTCATCCAGATATGGATCGGCTGGCCAATGATTACTGAGAAGTTTACATATTCACTGTTTTATTTTTCAACCAGAGCTTTTGACCTGAAATATATACAGCATAGCTGGGAGGTTCATGGGAATGCCCTTAAAACTGGTCATCTCTGAGACGCATTTCTGAACTAAACCTGCATTTATGCTGAAATAGGATCGACTGTCACAGTGACTTTTCAACTATTCCCTATCTGGTATGCCGATATGCCGACTTCTCCCGCTGTGAGTGTCACCTATACTAGTCACATTTTTAATTCGAAATAAGATGTGAATTTTGAAATTCTAAGACTATGAAAACTATTTATAATCCTACAAACATTAAGTGACCTCTGATTAATACGCCTCTTTTTCTGTTACACAAATGCATACACATACCAGATTTAATTAAATTATCGTCATTAGTGTTTCAAGCAATTTTCACATGAAGTACGAATTCACAAAATTTAGCACATGAGTTTTATTTTGTAAATGCAAAGATTTATTTTGTATGTTCACTAAGTAACGCCATTCTTTTTGTAACATTTCGAACAAAATTGGTTTATGCTATCTGAAAAAATTCTTATTTTATTTTTTCAAAAGTTTTCTTCTTTATTATTAGTATTATTTTGCTAAAACAGTACAGAAAAGTTAGAAGAAAGGTACATTTAAATAGGATATCAACAATACACGTATATTTTTGGGGGTTTAAAAAATTTTCAATTTTTTTCACTCTACTGCCTATTTTATATCTTAACAGGCGCTGTCTTGTTTGAATACATGGTACAATTAATTGAACCCTACATTTTTTCTGAAACCTTTTATAGGTGACTTATACCCATTATGATTTTTATTTTTAAAGTAATACAAATTGATTAAGTAAAGTAATGCAAGATGCATACTAAATATCACAGAAGACCCTTGATTTGTTTCCTCTTAATACTAAAACGTCCGTCGATTTCACCGGAGTCTGTTTACTTGGTTCTCACTTCCGCAATTTTACAAGGAATTTAAATTTTTTTCATGACATGTAATCATTTTCCCTGGTGATTACACAGAATAGGTTTTGAGGCTATAGGTTAATAAGTAGTGATTATACAACTAAATATACTTAGAATATCCGTTGGTGTCATTTCGACACCAAGACAATTTATCATTACAAACAGCTGTCGTTGAAGAAAATATAGTACACTAAGTAGATACCATTAGTAAAACAAACTTCTCAAAGTTCCATCGCATATATTTTTTATTTTTATTTTTTTACCTTGATTGCAGTGTTATTTAGTTAACAGTGGAAATGGATCAATTATACTAAAATTGTTATGTCAAAGTGTTTTATTACATAGAATTTGCTTATATGTTCATATAAAAAATCATTCGATTTTCGAACTTAATGCACATTAAGTTTCACGATGGCTCTAAGAAAAGTTCTAATCCCTGATGAATTTGCAAGTTTTTTGCGAAACCTTTCTGAGAATGTGTGTGTGTGTGTGTGAAAAAATTGGTTCTAATTTAGATTCCAATGAAGACTTAAGATTGAAATGTGACTGCGAATAATATGAAGAAAGTGCAGATGCAATTAATAATATTTCAGTAAATCAGGATACATATGTCGCTAAGGATGGCACCGAATGGATACCGCACAATAGAAATATCCCTGGCAGATTTGTGATTCGGAAATGCTTTGTGACAAAGCAGTGTTCCAACAGGCTTCGTGAAAAATAACAGCGTTGGTTTTTTGTGATATAAAGGGTCATAATATATATGATAATTACATGAAATAATAATAAAATGTCTTAAAACTAAACCCCATTGAACAGCAGTCCTGCAATTATTTATAGTTAAAACATTTACTTTATATATTTTATATCGCGATATGGAAATGACACTCAAATATGTTCAAGGGCAATCGAAATCCCGTACGTTCTAGTGTTAAAAATACATACTCTAAAACTGTCCAGAATATCTATATCTTTATTAATAGCCTTATAATTTAATATACCTTTATTTTGTTGTCTGCTCCTCATTAACTTATCATAGCGTGGTGAATTATGTTTTATCATGACAAAATGAATAATGACATAGGGTTATTATTATCATGTCGTAGTCATTAGATTGATATCCCTGTTTCTTTTTGCAAAGTAACTAACAATAGAGTAAATAATGGCTTGTCAAAACAGAAGCTTTGATACATACCTCTTTAAATGTTATTCATGTCCAGGTAAGTTTTTCATGGTATCAAGCATAGTAATTTAGTTTTAGTAGAAATGTTCTAATATTGTAATAAAATTGCAATTAAAGTAGCTATTTATCCTTTGATTTCTTATGAGAATTCACTCACCTTGAATAAAACTGAACCTTAAAAAAAAATAGAAAGCTTGCTAATTTTATGTGTAAAAAGTATTTTATACTTATAATTAGCTTATTTTTGTTATGCATTTTTAGCGCTTTCAAAAACAAATAGTTATATCCTCAAGTATAATAATTATTTTACAATTATAATATAAAAATAAGTATAATTGATATAGTTTAGAAAAAAAATCCAGTAATTTTTCGCAAGGTATTATCATATATTATTAAAAAGAAAAGCAAGAAATAAGAATTTCATTACACCTATTTTCTAGCCGAGTCAACTTACAGTAAAAAATTGAACATCACGCACTTTTCCCGGAAACTTAGTAATACAAAAAGCTTTATTGTTTGTTTGTTTTTTTATCTCATAAACTTTCCCCCTAGAGTTATATTCAACGATTGCTTATAGAAAAATATATATGAATAAAACGTAATATTTGCAGAACTAATTTTTCGCAGAAATAATTTATACAACTTCCGTCATTTTTATGTTTTAAGATAAACTCACGGACTAAAAAAATGAAACGAATTATTTAAATACAAATAGGTCATATTGAAAAAAGCTAATTTCCTTTATATATTTTGAAATTATACTATATTTTTTGATTCTTTTTGCGGTACAAAAAAAAAATCAGTCACTTAAAATTGCGTGCCATCTTAAATATTTCCTGTAGAAGCAATATCTACTTTTGAACACAAAACTCCAAGACAAAATGCAGGAATGCTTAATGTGAAATAGCAGAATTATATGAATATTCCCACATAAAATTTCAGTAACAATTATTCAAGATTGAAAAAGTAATGCATTTCAGTTACTTCGAATTTTTTTCCTTAAAACTGAGATACCGAAATTGCATGAAAACAAAAAGAAAAAGTTCTACAAATTATGATGCACGATAATGAGGCATAGAAAATAAAAAAATAAATAAATAAAGATATGTTAGAAAATAAAGGAATTTAAGAGATTTTCTCAAATTGATGGTACTTTTCACTAATGAAACAGGATTGATTCTTTTGGACACAAAAACTATTTTATTTAATACAAAGAATGAGTTAATGAGAAAAAGGCAAGTTAAGAATTTGGAGATTCTTTTGATTTAAAAAGAAAAAAAAAAATGATAGGATTTTTCTGTAATACTGTAAGAATATTTGTCAAATATGTTCAATTAAAAAAAACATATCACATCTACTATTTTCTTCTCCTTCTCATATTGAATCCTTACATTAAAATAACACAAATATTTATTTTATTACTACAGGGTGTCCTAAAAATAGTGCGCTAAATTTACACTTCTGAATTTCTCTTTGGAAGTACATAAAAATTGCTTTAAGAGTTGCACATGTGGGATCCATATTTTCGAGAAAAATACGAAAAACTAAGTGTGCTAGTACAAGGGGAAAAAACATGTTTGATACATCTACAGCAGTTTTTACAAATATTTATAAAGGTTGATGTTCAAACTTTCTGTCGTGAACATTGAAGCAGGTTTGAGCGCTACATATAATGGATGAATGCACACGTTGTACCAGCACGGTGTACACCAAATGTACAAGCAACATATTGACGAGCAACTGAGTTCTTTTGTGTTGTTACTACTTCTCGCGAACATCAAATCCTATACATTACCACATATCAAAAAAAAATTCAACGGTGGTAGATCTAACGATAATGATGGTCATAGGACTAAAGACCCAGGTTTGATCCAGCAACAGAAGCATGCCATATCCAATTAATCACGTACAGGAGCACAGAAATGTCCCATCTTGAACCATAATTCGTTCATCATCATTTACCATACTTTTCTCATAAACTATGGATGATGGTACAGGTATAGTTTTTCAGGCAATTTTTTATGTACTTCCAACTAGAAATTCGTCTGTGCCGAGTTTGGGTGATAGTTTTGGTACACCCTGTATAAACAAAGCACACATTTTTCAGAGGCAAACAATTAAGGAAGCAGTTTTTTTTTTAATGTAAATCTTAGTATGAGTCCCACATACTATTATCACGATATTAAAATTATTTTTTTTTAATTTTTCTTTTTATTTTTTTTTTTTTTTTTGGATAAAAGAAAAACACTAACATGGAAAAATACAGCATTGGTCTAAAGAAATAAATGTAAATTATTTTCATTATTTAGACAATAATTCGCCTACATATTTATTTTAAATTATATACTGCTTTGTTAATGTGAAAAAAAACAACTATTTAAGTATCTTATTACGTAAATATTAATACGAAATATCTTTTTTATTTTAATCCAAGACAAACTTTCTAGAATTTAAGCAATGAACGAATGCTACAAAATGAGCTTCATTTCATCTAAATAACAGAAAAGAAAACCTCGCTTGAAAATACCAATTACAGATCTTGCCGAAATGCAATCATCATTTCAAAAATAGAATGGGGAACAAATTCGAAATAGGAGTTTAATTTAAATTTCGAAGAAGAATGATTGTAATTTAAGTTAGTTCATACAATTGTCTTTTTTGAGGAAAAAAAGTTTCTAATTTATATACCTTCAACGTTTCGACAAGGAATTCTTAACGACACACACACACAAGAAAAAAAGCTTAAGTATTATCAAATCCGGTAAACTGATCTAAAGAATAAATTGAGTTGTTAAACTTATGCCTAAAAATACACAAACATATTAGAATCTAAGAAAAACGCATTCTCCAATGAAATTTTTGATTATTTTAAACGGAGAATAGATCTATAAAGGGTAAAAACATAGATGTTTGAAGGCTACTGTTTAAAAATTGTGCAAAATTAAAAACCTCATTTGAAACAGCTGAAGATGGAATTTGAAAAGTTATAATTTTTGATATCTTGTTAGAATTCAATTCGATTAAAAAAGCAAAGAATTATGATGGCTAGAAATACTTATTTGCTATAAATATAATTATGAATTGCAATACTAAAGATAGCGATGACTATATTTTATTGGTTATAAGCCTTTTAAAAAATAAATAATTATTTTGAAAACAAAATCACAAAAAGGGAAAAAATACAGAAAAGATAGAAAAAATTTAAATAAACATTAAAACGCAAATTTAATGAGATTTAAACATTGAAAAATTTTAAAAGCTTTAAATAAGTAAAACTTAAAATATGAAACCAAATAGAAAAAAAAAAAAAAAAAAGGATTCAGTAAAATAACATGAATTTAACTCAAAACAAAGTCTTACAAAGAATTATTTATTTCTTAATAAAATAGTTTAAATATAAAACAGCTTGCGAATGCTACTTTTATTTGTGTACTTGAAATAGAGATGATTTGCCCTTTCTATTCGGAAATTAAAACTGTAAAATTATTCATCATACATTGAGATTCTTCTAAGTCATGAAAACTGGCAATGTACTCTGTTACTTGTCTCTTTCAGTTTAACATGCATCGCCCCATCTGTATTGAACGGAGTTTAAATTCCTTTGAAAATTCCGACAAGCAATTTGATTTTAATAAAGACTGAAAACCAATTTTTGGTTGTCAAAAGATGTTATTCTCAATTTTCATCAGCGGCTTTCTCATTTCATCTCACTAAAAACATTCCACTTATTATTTTATTTCATTCTTTCGAACGTTTTTTTTTTCCTTTTAGGAAATGAGAAATTTGGTTTTCCGAGGAAAAAGATGAGAGAAAAATTCATATTTACATATCTTTTAAAGATTCTTATGAAAAATATTTTGCTTATTGCACATTTTTGAAAACATTCTCAAATTTTTAGTTTTTTAAATATTTCTTCGCGTAAAGCATAACAAAAGTTATTTTAAAGCTACTCTCTGAGTGTAATTGTTAACCTTTGCGTTCGTTAAAGTTCTTTTAATGCATTTTCTTTGTCTGAATGTCAATA